>JAJOOH010006088.1:0-74234 GCA_029582605.1 Solanum gracilifrons
TATATATATATGAGTAAATACATCAAATCTCCTTTAACTTGGCAACAAAACTTACTTCAGTACTTTAACTATACGGTCATTAAATACCCTTCTTAACAATTTTGAAGTGATTAAGAACCACCCTAAGAGTTGATGTGCAGTACACTCGTACACTCACCTAAAAATGAGTGAAATAATAATAAAAATGAATGGTAAAATCATACACATGACATTTTTTATTGGTCAGTTTATAACTAATAGTTTTAAAAAAAATCTATAAGTTAAATTTTAAAAAGAATATGAAATTTCTTGTTTAGAACTAAATGAAATTTGTGGGCTCTATTTTTAAAAAATATATATATTTTATCTTTTTGTTCTCTCTTTATTTTTTTGTCTTCCCCAAATGTCTTCTTCCTCATTGAAACATTCCTTATAAATTTCTTTTTTCATATTAGTAATTTTACCTTCATCTTCATCCCTCACCTCACCAGCCCTTCATTAGTCCAAAAAACCCAACACCTAATTCATATTATTGAATGTAAACTTTCTTGAATTTTAAGTGACCCATTTTAATTCCTATTAGTTGTGATGCAAAAAATACTGGTATATAAACTTTCTTATACAACCTTTATTTTTCATTTGAGTTGTTAAGAAAAAAATAACTTAAAAAAAATATCATTCTCCGAGGGGCAGATTTGTGGGAGAGGGTTTGAAGAAAAAAATGTAAGTGTGCTATATTTTTTTTTAAAAAAAAGTTGTTGAATGTTGAAGAAGAAAACAACTATTGAAGGTTGGAAATGGTCGGGAAAACAAAGAAGCCGGTGAAGGATGAAAATGGTGAAAATCAAGAAAGAAGAAAGAGAGAGGGGTGGGGTTAGAAGAGGATGGGTGGAAGAAGGTGGGGAAATTTTGATTTTAAAATGTATTTTTAATTAATTGATTAATTGATTAGTGTAATGGGTTTTAAAAAGTATTTATGAAAAAGGTGAATAAGCAAAAGAAGATTGAAAAATTAATTATATGGTACTTACATGACTGTGACGTGGTGCTTACGTGGCTATGATGTGGCAGGTGAGAGTGGTATTCTACTCTCAGGGTTGTATTTAATTCAATTCAAAGATGTTAAGGGGGAGGGGGGGTATTTTAACGCCCATGTAGTTTAAGTGCTAAAGTAAGTTGTGCTGTCAAGTTTAAGGGGCTTTTTATGTGTTTTCTCTATATATATAATTTTTGAATATATCACAATAAATAGAAAATTATTTTGAATAAAGTCTATTTATGTAATAATAATTTTTTTTACATAACTAAATTTGATATCTTCATTAAAATATTAAAAATTATAAATATTGCTAAAATAAAATACACACAATTTGTTGTAACTAAAGAATTTTTCATTAATAGCGAAGGCATTTTTGGAAGAAACTAAATATATATCTTTGTTAAATTTCAATCTAAATCAAATATTCTTGAATTATGATTGATCTTATAGTCAAATTCGAGAATTTAACATCATAAATTTTCAATATAGGACGACAAAAAACCTGAAACATCTAGTATATTACTGAACTATATAGAATCATCGTATCAAAATACACGAATATGACAGAATAATTATTCTTGTCCTCTAATTGATGCTACTGTTATCTAATTTTTTTAATACTTTGATTAGTATATTAATAGAGCGCGGGAGCTATTTGAGCCATTAAAAGATAAAATTGACACAAATAAGTCATAGTTTTAGAGTATAACTAAAATAGGCTTAGTGTAATTTTTTCTTTAACTATATCAAAAAATATAAACGACAAACATTAGTCTATTAACATATAAATTTTAATATAAAACGGAATCTTTTCTTTCACTTTATAAAGTGGAAGTTTTTCTTACACTACATAAAGTGTAACTCTTTTTTATTCATAAAGTGGAAGTTTTTCTTACACTTTAAATAGAAAATTTTACTTTATCACAAAAAAAATTACTTTCTTCCTCAAATTTTCTGTCACGCCCCGAGCCTACACCCTGGACGTGGCCGACACTCGAGAATCCTTATTGGCCCCAAGCGAACCCTTGGCCTGACTCAACTCTCAGCGGAAGACTTACTCAATACAAGATGAACTCAAATGTAAAGCTTTAACTCAAAGGTCTCAAGTAAATACTCATAATATAATAGAATATTCAACTAGCCAAAAATATGCAACTCAAGTCTTGAAGACATTTAACAATGGAAAATGAAAAAAAGACTCATCAAACTCTACTGTCTATCTATGAAGCCTCTAAATTATAAAGATGGAAGTCGGGAGAAGACTCATGACATCCTAACAAAAGCTGAAAACTAAATGGAATCCTCTGGAAGCAAGGAGGCTTACCAAAGCTAACTCAAACTGCAAGTTATATTAACGAAGCGCATGTTGATGACCCTCTCCTGTATCTGCATCATGAAACAATGCAGGACAAATGACATCAGTATATTGAATGTACGAGCATGTAAGGGAAACACTGAACAAAACATAACAGCTTGAACTTGGAAAGAATGAAACAGACTCAACTCAACCTCAACTCATGGATACTCAAATCAATACAGTATAAAAATAGCAATAAAGATGTAGTTTATATAAATAATTTAAAATAGTAGAAAACAACTCATTGTATTTAAAAATACAATAATAATTCTCTAACTGACAACCATCACTATGAGCTAAGTGATGATACAGTGTCTCGCCCCCACGCTGCCAGAACTGTCCTATACCTTGTCAGAGTATAAGACATCCTCAATTAAGTGGATCCACTAAGCTATGCTTAAAAATCAATAAGGATCACCTAAAAAGTATGACCCTTTCTACCCACGTTGGATACATGGTTTATGAGAACTTTAAGTTGTTTGAACTCGTCCCCACATCAGTGCTCAATACTACTCCCAATAATATAACTCAACTCATATGTTGAAAAACATTTCCTCATCCTCAAACTTTGAGATTATTACTCAAAAGGTTCTATTAAAAGAGATTATACTCAAAAAATCCTCGTGAACTCATTTGTAAATCGATGTTTCCTCTCATTTTAGGTGTAAAAAATTTTACTCTTGGGAACACTTGTTCCCATATATTCATTTTGAAAAAAATGAAACCCAACTCTACTCATCCTCATACTCAAGTACTCAAGACTTAAAACAAGTTTTTCTTTTAAAGTTGCAAAACACTTCTCAAATGACTCAAAAGAACTCCCTCAAACACTACTCTTGACTCGATCTTCAATTTGAATTATGAATTCAGGAGTTATGATTCATGATATGAAGGATATTGTGATGATTAAATGTGATTTAGAATAGTAAAATCAGAAAGAGAGTGAAGGTACACTTTAAAAGAACTTAGACGGGATGAACAACGAAAATAGGATGGGGCAGGCGACCCTGGCGTACAGAGTGGTGCGGGGCGCCAACCCTTAAACTATAAAGGTGTAATTCTGGCGCAACGCACCAGCCCTTGCCCAGAAATTTTCGACGAATTTTGTTTTCTCAATTTTCGATCCTAATTCACCTAGAATCGAATGGTTTCTTCCAAAACATCTTAGATTTATTTACTCAACTTATTACATGAAACTCTACTCGAAAACCCTCACGGACAAAGCTCATTAACAAGATCCTCGTCTCAAGAACTCAACCAAACATTGTAATTCAATAATGAAGAACAACACCTCAAGAATTTCATCAAGAACCTCAATATACTCAATCTCATGGATGAATTTGAAAGTGAAACTCATGATTTTCTTGTGGGTGAACAAACCTAACACTATGAAAACTTACATACCATAATTGGCGAAACAAATCCTCGATTCACAAGAAAACTTGGCAAACGCTTGAACTCCTCCTTGTTTCCTCCTCTTGAACTCCTCTCAAAACTCTAAGCGTGATTTTGAATTATAAAACCTAATTCCAATCAGTTTACACCCCCAATTTGGGTAACCAAAATGAGTTGGGCTTATAGGGTAAGTAAAAGACCAAAATACCCGTCATTAATTTGGGTAAATTTCCTTAACTGGATAGGCTAACCTCAAATGGAAAAATCTCTCTCATCCGAACTCGAATTTTAGCAAACTCAGTGACGTTGGAAAGATAATTTACAGACCTTTCATTTGATATCTTAGGGGCCATCTAACTCATCTTGTACTGAAAATTATGATCGTTTGAATTTGACCCAAAACACACAATTTAAGGCTAACTTACGAAATTCCCAATTTAGTGCTTTCTAAATTTAGCTCTTTCTAACGTGGGATGTTACAATATCTCCCCCTTTCGAATATTCTTCCTCGAGTGAGATTATCCTAAGCATAAACAGGGGTGGGAAAATATCGAACATCCAGCTCAACCACCCAACATTCAATTAACACAACTCTTTATATCAATTTAAAGAATTATTGACAAGTAATTACGACCCTCAAAATGAAGTAGGGTAAACTAGAGCCTCACATGGGTTTTATGCATTAATAACTTGTTAAAATAATGAAGAATAACCTTTTTAGTCAGTTTTAAAGAGTTTGGAAGTCAAATGTCAAGGGACGACCAAGACGTTCGGAAACTAGTCTTTTACGTTTTGGTGTGTTCTAGTATGTTGCTCGTATTTTTATGTATTTTTTGGAGTCTAAAATCAGTGGAGGTAACCCTAGTATCTTAATAAATGTTTTTAGGGTCAAAACATTCAGGTACGACTCCCCGGAACAACTCTAAGGGTCCCGGAGGAGGACCCCAACCCTTGGCCAAACAAGCTGAAGTTGCTCATGGAGGGAGCATGTCCGCGTCGCAGACTAGCTCCACCAAGGGCTAAAAGTTTGGTCCGCATCGCGAACATGTCGCGGACCCTACTGTCTCGAAATTTAATTTATGAAACTTGTGGGAACACCTCCGCGTCCCGTACTTGTTTCCTTACGAAATATGCGAAAATAAAACTCAAGTCTGACTTGTTTAAAAGGTCCAACTAAGTGAGGGGTAGTTTGGATACTTTGGGGAATTATTATAAACAGTTATTCTACCTATTTTAGGGTATTTTAAGTTTGTTAAAACCCCAAAACCTAGAATTAGACCCCATTCTTCAAATTGACCCCTCCCTCTCAAAATAGATTCTCTCAAAAACCCCCCATTGAAGACCTTGATGAAGCTCAAGCTAGAAGATGGGTTTTCAACTGATTTCTTCTTCAATTTCATGGGTCTTCAATAATTAAGGTATGGTAACTCTTGATTCTTGAATAACCTCTCATTCAAGGAGTTCTATCAAAGATTTTCAAAAGTGATTCAAAGACCAAAATTTTCAATTTTCAATCTAAACATAGGTCCTTTGTCAAAAGATTTTCTAAATCATTCTATTGATGAATTAATGTGGAATTAAGGTTTTTAAGACACTTTTCAAAGGAATTCTTGAAGAACCCATGATCCCCAAATTCTCAAAAATTGGCCTATGATGTGGGTCTTTGTGAATATGATCTCTATTGGTGAAATTATGTTTAGATTAGATTGTATTGATGTTTCCTATGATTATCTATACTTATTCATGTTGAATTGTTGGTATATTGATGAGTTGAGAATTATGGCCTTATGGGCAAAGTTATGGGTTGATCCCTTTGCTTATAGAATTGTACTTAGATTATGTTTATGATATTGAATTACATTCTTGATTCCTATTGCTATCTATGTCAATTGGTTATGAATTGTTGAGGATTGATCCATGATGATCATGGCTTGGAGAATTGGTAAGTTGGCCTAACTTCTAGTCTATAGTATGAGAATTGATGTTGTGTGGTTTGGTCCACTTATGGTGGCGGTGTTTACTTATTGTCTATCTATGCATGTTGAGATCATGGCCTTGAAGGCAATAGATGTGAAGTGATTTGATGATTATGATGCATATGTTTATGAAGTTGTGCTATGAAGGTTATGTATGAAATCCTCAATGCTAGAATGATGTTTAAAATGTGTTGATGATGAGGATTATAATGTGAATGATAATGTTAGGGATAAGGTGTGATTATGTTAAGTACTATTGTGGAATGACCCCTACCTATATGACCCCTATATGAATGTGTGATCATATACATGTTAGGAGTACCTATTCAATGTTGAATGTGTCCTTGTCTCCTATGATGAAGTGTGAGTGTGTGGTCTAGAATCCCTAAAGGCTTTATATGTGAATTGCTCATGATTTGGGGACATTGTGAATGTATTGTGATCCCTTGTAGGGAAATGCACTCAATATGAATGTTGTTGTTATTATTTCACTATGAGGACCAATATGCACACACACTCTACATGTATAGCTATGAATATGATATGCTAGGGTGTCAATTGAAAGGTTAACTCTTATATGCACCCTTACATCTTATTATGCATGCAAAGTGTATGATTAGCAAGGTATGAATATGTGTTATATAAAGGTGTTTATGTGAAAGGTTTTCTCACATATGTACACACACATGAATGAATGAATAAGGTTTATGATAATCTAGTGAAAGGGAGTCTCTTGAAAGGTTTTCTCAATTGTACTCTAAACTAGACTATGTTATGAATACGGTATGACTATGTGAAAGGTCATTCTCACATAATGTAGGTTCTATGATGAAAGGTCACTCTCTTCTTAGAAACCTTTGAGCTATATGATATGAGGGATTAAGTCCCTAAAGCTTATTGTATGAACTAATGTTAAATAAAGGCTTAAAGATATTTAAAAGGGGAGTTGGAGCTTGGCACCGAGTGAACATGAAAAATGAGAGTGGGGGCTTCACGTTTAGCAAGTCCGGCTTCCCACAAGAGAACCTTCACGTTTATCAAGTCCGGGTTCCCAACATAGATGTTGTCTCATGAGATGAAAACCTCCACACTTAGTAAGTCAAGGTTTTCTAGTAGCAATCTCCTTGTTCCATAACTATGTGCCCCCGTAGGTATTAGCTTAGTGAATACACTAGATAGATATTATGTATGTAAGTCCTACTTTGGCAAGTAGTACCCTCTCTTTTAGGTGTGGAAGTAGAACACCGGATTCCATGTAGCTCACATGGTCTATGTCGGTTATGGTAATGTCTCCCGAAAATTAAGAAATGAACTAAGATAAGAATATGAACTCTAGTCATGATTTCTTGAAGAGTTACTTAGTGTAGGTAGGACTATGGACCCTACTTATGCATTGCACAAGTGGACTCTAAGGGAGGTTATGGTTAGGCTCTTTATGTAATGAAGACTATGGTCTATGTTTGTTAATATGAAAGCATGTTAAGGTTGACTTTACTTATGTCAAGACATGGAGTATGATTATGCATGTGAATTACACTTATGACTTCTTAATGGGTTTGCTTAGTATATGTGGGGGTATGGGACTCCATGTTTACATTGCACAAGTGAGCTTGTAAAGGGGTTGTGAGGGTGGTTTACCTATGATATGAACTAAATGGGTTATGACTAATGATGTAGTTAAGGAATGAGTCCTTATATGATGTTATGAAGTATGTTGGTCTTATGTCTAATGGTAAATGAAGATGTTATGACTTGTTGAATATGATGCGCCTAGTCTATGGTGGCTTCCTAGGAACACTTGGTGGGAGTAGTATTATGGGATGCTACTTGCACATTGCACTAGTGTTACTTGGGGGTTGTCTTAGGTGATGGTTCCTATGTGAATACTGTGTCTTATGGTGTGCTTATGACTCTATGAATATATGTGGTTGAATTGATGAAGGCTATATGTAAGTTCACCCTTGGTAACCTTAAAGTGATACATTGCACCAAGTATTCCCTAAGGGTTGCTTGAGGAAAGAGTTAAGATAAAGCGGAAGGTAATGTATTGTATGCATTGAATGTGCCTAAAATGTTATAAGTGGCTCTATGTACTATTATGAATGGTTTCCATGTGTATGATGATGTATGTGGTTTATATTGTGCCTATTGTACTAAATGTTCTTGAAGTTTCTCTAAAAGGGCATGATGCATGGTTTCCAACTAAATGTCCTTTTAAAAGCATGTTTTGCATGGTTATCATACTTAGTGCATTCTTGTACTAACACCATTCTTCTTCATCTTTTTACACCAAGTGTAGGTGGTGGTGACTAAAGGGCCTTTCCTACAAGTGATGAGCTTGTCTTACTATTCCCAAGTTCGGGTGTGTCTTTAAAGATTCAAGGACCTTTATGTTAAAGAGTTTCCTTAATTTCTATGTACTAGATAGTAGTTTCTTTTGTATTGTAAGGGATGTGTCCCTCTTGTGTTGTAGTCGTGTTTTAAGATGGCTACCTTGAGACGTAGTACTCCAATTTTGTATAAAATGTTTAAATAAGGTGACTTTTAAGTCTTGTGTTATATTATGAAAAAGTTTTAAATTTTTCGCTATTTTTCTATGATAAATACTATGACGAATGCTAAGGGCTTGTATAAGACCTCCAAGAGGTCGAATACGCCGGTAACGGCTAGGGGGTGCTCTCGGGTCGATAAAATTTGTATTTTAGAGTGATAATTGTTGTTGTAAGAAAACTCAATGAGAGGTAAGTAATCATCCCAATTATCCTTGAAATTAATCACGCACGTCCTTAACATATCCTCTAAAGTTTTAATCGTACGCTCTGCTTGACAATCAGTTTTATGATGGATGGAAAGCAGTAGTCAAATTTACCTTCGAACCCAAACCTTTTTGGAAAGACTTCCAAAATTATGTGGTAAATTGCGCACCTCTATCTAAACTAATGGATATTAGAACTGTCACGACCCAGGGGTACCCCTAGATGAAACATGGTGTATAGAACCCCGAAGGACTCCATACAAGCCACTTAATTCTCATAACATAAGAAATAAAACAATAAGATTAAAACAATAGTCCAAGTCCAAAACATTTTATGAACGAAAAGCGGAAGTCTTGTCTCATGATAGCCATCTAATACAATACAATGAAATTGGGCCTAGACCATACATCATGTGCAAAACAGAAATACATGAAAGAAACTAAAAACAATAAACTCCGTCCTGGAAGCATGAGGACTCACCAAAGCTCAGAAATATCTCAAATCGACCACTAGCCACGAGACTCGAAAATATGTCTGTCAGACCCTACATTCGGGGAAATGTAGGCAAGAGTATGCGTTAGTACAAAACAATGTACCAAGTATGATAGCCATGCATAAAACATTTAAACATGCTAAAAGGGACATTCATTTCATGACATACAATTGACCAAGCTAAACATGATATAAAAGAGTTATAAAACCTAAGTTATATATCATGGTCAATGCTAGCTAACCTCATATTTAAAACCTTTAAACTCATGTAAGATACTTCTTGAAGTAACCTTAGTTCATTATTAATGTGGGGAATTAGCCTTAACTGACATGGAGAGCATGTGAGCTATAACATGATCCCTCGGTGTCTCCCACACCGAAAAGGGTTGTCCTACTTGCCAAGGTAGAACCATGAACTTCTAGCTTAAGTAGATCAACTAGCTAAAGTCTATCTAAGACAATCATCCTATGGGGGCACATAGGTAAGGGATAAGAAGATTGCTTCTAGAAACCCGACCTCTACTAACGGGAGATCTCCCATCTAAATATCCTCTCGGTACTAAGCATAAATCCCATGGAATAGTCATTTCTTACTTGACCTTTTTACTCATGGAAAGGTATCCTAGGATAACCAATCCAAGCTAGTTTCATTAGGATAGCTCTTACTCTTTGATTCATTTAGGTAAGAAAGCCTTTCAACCGAAGATTCATTTCTATGTGAGAAAACCTTTCACAGCATGCTTATATGTGTTTATGAGAATGTCCTTTCAACAACACAACAACAACAACAACATCATTGGTACTTTACTCTCAAAGCACCATTAAAACATTTGCATAGATTTCATAAGAAAATGCATAATTTACCTATTGAGGTTCAAAATCCACTTTCAATCATCAACACTCGGAAAACATGAGTTATATATAGAATTCATCATAAATACATGTAAAACTTGCAATACATGCTTAATTTCTTAAAACTCTTCCTTTAATCTCAAATCCCACGCCATATGATTCATAACTTGAAAACATAGGGAATTACATGGGTTCATGGGGAAATCATCATGTATCATCAATTCATGAATAAGAGATCATAATTCAATCATATAAATCAATAATCAAAAGAACCCATTGTGATTGAAAAAAAACCCTAACTTAATTGGGAATTCTACCTTTAGAAATAGAGGAATTTGGGAACTCCATGGATGAAAACTATCATACCTTGAATCTAAAAGCTAGCCTTTAATGGAGGAATTGAGACCTTGACTTGAAACCCTAGGTTGAATCTTCTTCTTCTTCAAGTTTCTAGAGAGAGAAATATTTAGAGAGTTCTTTTGTGAATTTGGAAGAATGAAGTAAATGGGCTAATTTGGGGCTTAAAAATGTTTATATAGGGGTCTTAGTAAAGGGTAAAATGACGTAGTATAGGAACTAATTAATTAGGAAAAGACCCAACTGCCAGCCCACCTCCGACAGGCCTAGTCGATGCACCGTGGTCTAATCTACGGCCCGTCCTAGTGGACCGTCGTTGGTCATTTGGAACTAGGATTTTGGGTCTCGAGCCACGGACCCTAACCACGAACCGTGGTCTGGCTTACGTTCCATAGGTCAGGCCGTGGTCCTAAGCCCTCATACCACTGTTAGGCAGGCCAACCACGGATAACACATATAGTTGTGGTCCCTTCTACGGGCCGTTGGTGGCTGGCGTGGATTGCACCTGCAACTTCTGGGAATTGGTTTTATTTCCCTTTTTCGAATACGGGGTGTTACAATACCCCCCCCTTGGGACCATTCATCCTCAAATGATTCAAATTGGTTCGAAAAAAGTAGGAGAGGAACTAACAACCCAACTTAAGAATGCAATGCTTGTAACCAAAGAGGAAGTATCGACTCCAAGCTAGGACGTTCTCGAAACATCATAAGAAGGGTGAAACTAACTGTAACAGCCCATCATGCATGCAATGCACATATAAAAGGAGAAAACATCAACTCCAAGTTAAACATACTCAATGCATCATAAGGAAGTTGGAACTACATCTAGCAACCCAATATGCATGAAATTTCAAAATTTCTCATGTTGAAGGAGGAACTACCTTCTCCAAGCTAAAATCATGCTCAACACAATCTCATGGAGCCTATATGCAATTCACTCTCAAAAAGCATAGCTAAAGCATGTTCATCAATTCATCTCATGAAGTCTATAGGAAACTCATACTCAATGCACAAAAATAAGAGTAAAATCAAGCATGTAAACTCATTTTCTTTCAAAACACAAGTTTTTCATGAACATGCATAACATAATGAAATCATGGAAACACATAAAACACACTCCAAAACAAAGGTCAAACCAAGAGGAACTAATTACCTCAAGCTAGAGTAGGAGTAGAAGGAAAGAGATGAGGATATCGGGATATCATATCGGCCTCGATCTCCTAAGTATCACCCTCAACTAACTTATTTATGCACAATACTTTCACGGAAGCAGCTTCTTTGTTTCTCAACTTCTTGACTTGCCGGTCCATAATCTCAACCGGAACTTCCTCATAAAAAAGACTTTCATCAACTCCCAATCCTTCTAAGAAAATTGTGGATGTCGGATCACCAACACATTTCTTCAACATAGAGACATGGAAAACCGAATGCACCAATGCCAACTCATTTGGCAAATCTACCTCATAAGAAACCTTACCAACATGCCTCAAAATCTGATATGGGCCTACATATCGGGGACTAAGCTTCCCTTTCTTATCAAACCTCATTACACCCTTCAAGGGTGAGATTTTCAAGTAAACCCAATCATGAATGTCAAACTCAAAATCCCTTCTTCTCACATATGCATATGACTTCTGCCGACTTTGAGCCATTTTCAGCCTTTCTCTAATAAGTTGAACTTTCTCTATGGCCTCATGTACCAATTCGGGACCTATAAGGGAAACTTCGCCCACCTCAAACCAACCTATAGGAGATCTACACCACCTTCTATATAGTGCCTCATATAGAGCCATATCAATACTCGAGTGATAGCTATTATTAAGCAAACTCAATCAATGGCAAATGGTCATCCCAATTACCCTTAAAATCAATCACGCAAGCCCTTAACATAACTTCCAAAGTTTGGATAGTACATTTTACCTGCCCATCGGTTTGGGGATGAAAGGTCGTGCTAAGATTGACCTTAGTGCCAATGCCTTTTTTGAATGACTTCCAAAATTGAGAAGTGAATTGGGTACCATGATCGTAAATAATAGACAAAAGCACTCCATGCAACCTTACCATTTCTGTCAAGTATAACTTGGCATAGTCCTCCACTGAATGAGAAACCTTGACGGGAAGGAAATGAGCCAATTTCGTCATCCGATCTACTATCACCCAAATTGAATCATGTTGTCAATGGGTGCAAGGCAAACCAACAATAAAGTCCATATTCAAGTCTTCCTACTTCCAAGTAGGAATGCTAACGTCTTGGGATAAACCTCATAATTTTTTATGCTCAACCTTTACTTGTTGGAAATTTGGAAACTTAGCCACAAATCCCGCAATATACGTATTCATCCCATTCTACCAATAGACCTCTCGTACATCACGGTACGTCTTGGTGTCTCTCGAGTGAATGGAATACCGCGAACTATGGGCTTCTGCCAAGATCTGTTCCCTCAAGTCATCAACATTTGGTACACACAACCGACTTTGGTATCTAAGTACACCATCTCCTCCTTGGGAGAACGCCTCAATGGATTTCTTAAGCACCACTTCTTCCAATTCTACCAAAATTGGATCAAGACCTTGCTTGGCTTTCACATCTGCTGCAAAAGACGATTCGGAACCATTGTGAACCATAACACCACCTTTGGTGGAGTCCACCAATTGAACACCTAATCGAGCCAATCTATGAACATCTCAAACCAGCTATTTCTTTTCTTCTTCAATATGAGTAACACTACCCATAGATAATCAACTAAGAGCATCTGCTACCACGTTAGCTTTAACGGGGTGATAAAGAAAACTCATGTCGTAATCTTTCAATAACTCAATCCACCTTCTTTGGTGAAAATTCAAATCCTTTTGATTAAACACATATTGCAAACTTTTATGGTCGGTAAATACAGCTACATGAACTCCATACAAATAGTGCTTCCAAATCTTTAAGGCAAAAATGACCACCACTAATTCAACGGCATGAGTAGGATAATTCTTTTCATGAACTGTAACTTGCCTTGAGGCATAGACAATAACTTTACTATTTTGCATAAGCACACACCCTAGCCCAATTCTCGAGGCATCACAATAAACCACAAAACCATATGTCCCTTCCAGTATGGTTAACACCGGCTATCTTTCAACTCTTGAAAACTCTTTTCACATAATTCGGACCATATGAACTTAGCCTTCTTTTGAGTCAAAGTCGTCAAAGGAGAGGCAATTGATGAAAATCCCTCAACAAGCCTTCTATAGTAACCGGCCAAACCCAAGAAACTTCTAATGTCCAAAGGATTTAGCAGTCTAGGCCAACTCTTGACTGCATCCGTCTTCTTAGGATCTACCTCAATACCCTTACTTGAGACAATATGACCAATGAAAGCTACAGACCTTAACCAAAATTCACATTTGCTAAACTTTGCAAAAAGTTGCTAGTCCTTAAGAACTTGCAACATGATCCTCAAATGATCAACATGCTCATCCTCACACCTTGAGTAGATAAAAATATCATCAATAAACACAATCACAAACATGTCAAGATATTGCCTAAACACCATTTTCATCAAATCCATAAACATCACCGGAGAATTAATCAACCCAAACGACATTACCAAAAACTCATAAAGGCTCTACCGAGTTCAAAAATCCATTTTCGGAATGTCATCTCCCCTCACCCTTAATTAGTGATAACCCAATCAAAGATCAATCTTAGAGAAATAACTTGCCCCTTGAAGTTGGTCAAATAAATCATCTATCCTTGGAAAAAGATACTTATTCTTCATATTCACCTTGTTCAACTGACTATAGTCAATACACATACAAAGAGAACTATCCTTCTTTCTAATGAACAAAACTGGAGCACCCCATGAAGAGATACTCGGTCAGATGGAACTCTTATCCAACAGATCTTTCACTTGTTCTTTCAACTCCTTCAGTTCTATCGGAGCCATACAGTAAGGAGGAATATAAATAGGTTGTGTATTTGGGAGAATATCAATAAGAAAGTCTATTTCCTGCTCGGGAGGAACACCGAGTAACTCATCTGGAAACACTTTCGAAAACTCATTTACAATGAGGACCGACTCAAGAAAAGGGGTTTCATAATCTACATCCCTCACCCTAACTAGATGGTAAATGCAACCCTTGGAAATCATCTTTCTAACTTTAAGACAAGAGACAAACTAACCCTTAGGCATAGAATTTCCCCCCTTTCACTCTATGACAGGCACATTTGGAAATTGAAACTTGACTAACGAACAAAACTGGAGCACACCCCTATCTTTGTTGAACTTTGGAGGAGCATTAGAGGAATCTTGAACGGAAAACCTTTGTCGAAATCTAGGACGACCTTGTCCATCGGACCTTGCATGAGAGAAATTTCCATCACCAGTCTTAGCCCTCTTTACCTCTCTAGACTTTTCCTTAAGTTTTTCATCCTTAATTTATTGTGCATGCACCATGAGACGAGAGATATCCATGTCATGAATGATCATGTCGGTTCGGCACTCTTTAACTACCATTTTGGACACACCCAAAATGAACTTACTCATTCTAGCCCTTGAATCCGCAACCATTGTTGGAGCATATTTCGACATTGAGTGAACTTTAGAGCATATTCCCTCACACTCATACTCCTTTGTCGGAGGTTAATGAACTCAAGAACCTTGGCTTCCCTCATCTCAAGGGGAAATAACCTATCAAAAAAAGCGGCTTTAAACTTCTCCCAATCAAGAGGACCCGCATATTCCGATCTCCCTTCCTTCCATTGGTTATACCATATTTGAGCCACTCCTTTTAGTTGATAAGTGCCCAACTTCACTTTTTTCCACCAGCGTAACTCCCATGATCATCAAAACATTATAGACCTCATCAATAAACTCTTGAAGATCTTTCTCAATTTTAGAACCATGAAACTCTGGAGGATTCATCCTAGTAAAGTCCCTCACTCTTGAAGTCCTCGTACCCATATTTTGGTTCACGAGAACCGCAACCTCCCTATTGGCTTGGGTCGTCACCGCTTGAGCCAACACTTGAAAAGCAGCCCTAAACTCTGCATTTGACACTTGCTCGGCCAAAGGATCGACCAAAACTTTAGGAGCTTAGGGAGGAGCTTTTTGATCCTCATTCCCCCTCACATTCCTTCTAACATAAGCTCTTCGGGTAGCCATATCCTGAAGAACGTAGGATAAGGATTAGGGGACAGATTTTATAGAGTTAAACTCTATCGCATGACTTAAGAGTAACAAAAGAAGTAGAGTTTCCTAATAACCTTGTAGCCTCTCATTAAAAAATGTGGTGCGATTCACACTTATGAATGAGACTCTATTAGACGTGGCTTCTGAGACATCCTAGGACCATTCTAAACCTTGTGCTTTGATTACCAAGTTTGCCACGACCTAGGGGTACCCCCTAAATGTAACATGGAGTATAGTACCCTGAAGGACTCCATACAAGCCACTTAGTTCTCATAACAAAAGAAATACAACAATAAGAGTAAAACAATAGTCCAAGTCCAAAACATTTTACGAACAAAACCGGAAGTCTAAAACACTTGTCTCATCATAGCCATCTAATACAATAAAATGAAATTTGGCCTAGCCCATACATCATATCCAAATGAGAAATACATGAAAGAAACTAAATACAATAAATTCCATCCTCGAAGCATGAGGACTCACCAAACATCAGAAATATCTCAAATCAACCACTAGCCACGAGACTCGAAAAACTGTCTGTCATACCTTACATTTGGGGAAATGTAGGCATGAGTATGTGTTAGTACAAAACAATGTACCAAGTATGATAGCCATGCATAAAACATTTAAACATACTAAAAGGGACATTTCATTTCATGACATAAAATTGACCAAGCTAAACATGATATAAAAGAGTTATAAAACATAAGTCATAAATCATGGTCAATGAAAGCTAACCTCATCTTTAAAACATTTGAACTCATGTGAGATACTTCTTGAACTAACCTTAGTTCATTATTAATACGGGGAATTAGCCTTAACCGACATAGAGACCATGTGAGCTATAACATGATACCTCGGTATCTCTCACACTGAAAAGGGTTGTCCTAATTGCCAAGGTGGAACCATGAACTTCTAGCTTAAGTGGATCTACTAGCTAATGTCTATCTAAGACAATCATCCTATGGGGGCACATACATTAGGGATAAGGATATTGTTTCTAGAAACACAACATCTACTAACGGGAGAGCTCCCATCTCAATATCCTCTCGGTGCTAAGCATAAATCCCACGGAATAGTCATTTCTTACTTGACCTTATTACTCATGGAAAAGTATCCTAGGATAACCAATCCAAGTTAGTTTCATTAGGATAGCTCTTACACTTTGATTCATTTAGGTGAGAAAGCCTTTCAACCTAAGAATCCTTTCTATGTGAGAAAACATTTCACATCATGCTTATATGTGTTTATGAGAATGTCCTTTCAACAACACAACAACAACATCATCATTGGTACTTTACTATAAAAGCACCCTTAAAACATTTGCATAGATTTCATAAGAAAATGCATAAGTTCATAATTTACCTCTTGAGGTTCAAAACCCACTTTCAATCATCAACACTTTAAAAACATGGGTTTGATATGAATTTCATCATAAATACATGTAAATCTTGCAATACATGCTTAATTTCATCAAACTCTTCCTTTAAGCTCAAATCCCACATCATATGATTCATAACTTGAAAACCTAGGGGCATACATGGGTTCATAGGGAAATCATCTTAAAATCATCATGTATCATCAATTCATGCATAAGAGATCATAATTCAATTATATAAATCAATAATCAAAAGAACCCATGGTGATTGAATAAAACCCCAACTTAATTGGGGAATTCTACCTTTACAAATAGAAGAATTTGGGAACTCCATGGATGAAAACTATCTTACCTTGAATCCAAAAGCTAGCCTTCAATGGAGGAGTTGAGACCTTGAGTTGAAACCCTAGGTTGAATCTTCTTCTTCTTCAAGTTTCTAGAGAGAAAAATATTTTGAAAGTTCTTCTTTTGTGAATTTGGAAGAATGAAGTAAATGGGCTAATTTGGGGGTTGAAAATTCTTATATAGGGGTCTTAGTGAAGGGTAAAACGATTGTATAGGAACTAATTAATTAGGAAAAGACCCAACTGCTCCTAAAATTAACTGCCAGCCCACCTCCGACGGACGCCGGTCAATGGATCGTGGTCAACCTACGGACCATCTTGGTGGACCATCGTTGGTCATCTGAGACAAGGATTTTGGGTCTCGAACCACGGACCATGATCTGGCCTATCATTCGTAGGTCAAGATGTGGTCCTGAGCCCTCAGACCACTGTTAGGCAGGCCAACCATGGACCACACCTACGACCCGTGGTCCTTCCACGGGCTGTAGGTGGCAGGCGTGTGTTGCACTTGTAACTTCTAGGAATTGGTCTTATTTCCCTTTTTTGGATACGGGGTGTTATATGAACTCTATGAAGTCTGACTACCTCTAAAATATATAATCTGGCATAATCTTCTTCTGAAAAGGTAGTCTTTACCAGTAAGAAATGGGTTGATTTAGTCATTTGATCTACAATCACCCAAATCGAACAATATTCCATGCGAGACCGCGGCAAATGAATAATGAAATCCATATTGATCATCTCCCACTTCCATTCCGGAATATCTATGTTCTGAGCCATACCACCGGGCATATGGTGCTCTACCTTGACTTGTTCACAAATCGGGCACTTAGCAACTAACTCTAAAATACACCTCTTCATACTACTCGACCAATAGACTTATCTTAAGTCACGATACATCTTTTTGGAACCAGGACGGATTGAGTATCTGGAGTTATGAGCTTCCTACATGATCCTCTCTTAAAGTTCATCTACCTTTGGTACACACAATCTACCTTGATACCTCAATACATCATCTCCCCCTTGTTCAAAACCCATCACTTTATGCTAATGAATATTTGCCTTCAATTCAAGAAAAATAGGGTCTTGGTCTTGTTTCTCTTTCACTTTGGACACTAGCGATGATTCAGTCCCATTCATCACCACCACTCTTCTTTCACTAGAATCCATTAACCGAACTCCCAATCGTGCAAGTTTGTGCAAATCTTTGGCTAACTCTTTCTTGCCTTCCTCAACATGGGAAGTACTACTCATAGATAACCTGCTAAAAGCATTAGCAACAGCATTAGCCTTACCTGAGTGATAGGGAATACTCATGTCATAATCCTTGAGTAACTCCAACCACCTCCTTTATCTAAGATTAATCTCTTTCTGACTGAATACATACTGAAGACTCTTGTGATCGGTGAGCACATCTACATGAACACCATAAAAATAGTGACGCCATATTTTCTAAGCGAATACTACAGCACCCAATGCTAGATCATGGGTTTGGTAATTCTTCTCATGAATCTTAAGTTGTCTGGAGGCATAAGCTATAACTTTGCCATTCTGCATCAATACACAACCCAGTCCAACTCTGGATGAATCACAATACACAATACACAATAAAGCCTTGTGTACCCTTTGGTAAGATCAATATTGGGGCAATAGTCAACGTAGTTTTCAATTCCTGAAAGCTTTTCTCACAAGCTTCGGACCATTGAAATTTTGCTATCTTCTGAGTAAATTTTGTCAACGTGGATGAAATATATGAGAACCCCTCGACAAACCCTCTATAATAACTAGTCAATCCCAAGAGACTCCTAATATCAATTGGAGATGTGGGTCTAGGCTAGTTCTGCATTGCCTCAATCTTCTAAGTGTCAAGTTGAATCCCATCACAAGAAACAATGTGGCCTAATAACACCATTGACTCAAGCCAAAACTCACATTTGGAAAATTTGGCACACAGCTCTCTATCTCTGGGAGTTTGAAAAACTACTCTGAGATGGCTAGCAAGATCCTCCTCATTCCTCGAATAAATTAAAATGTCATCAATGAATATGATAACAAACATATCAAGATAAGGCTTAAACACTATGTTCATAAGATCCATGAACGCTATAGGAGCATTAGTTAGGCGAAAAGACATAACTAGAAACTCATAATGACCATAGCGGGTCCTGAAAGTTGTCTTTGGAATATCACTCTCTCTTACTCTCAACTGATGATAGCCAGATCTAAGGTTTATCTTAGAAAATCAGGTGGCACCCTGAAGTTGATCGAAAAGATCATAAATTCTCGGAAGAGGATACTTATTCTTGACAGTTACCTTTTTCAACTGATGGTAATCTATACACATTCTAAGAGAACCATCTTTATTCCTTACAAATAAGACGCGGAGCGCCACAAGGTGAGACACTAGGTCGAATAAAACCTTTGTGAAGAAGGCCTTTCAACTACTCTTTTAACTCTTTCAAATCAGCAGTAGCCATTCTATATGGCGGAATAGAAATAGGTCGAGTATCAGGAAGAATATCTATACCGAAGTCTATTTCTCTCTCAGAAGGGACTCTAGGAAGATTATTTGGAAACACCTCTAGAAACTCACTAACAACTATACCTGACCGAATAAGTAGTGTCTCGACACTAAAGTCATTAAATCGGACTAAATGATAGATGCACCCTTTGGAATCTAACTTTTTGGCCTTAAGGTACGAGATAAAATGACCCTTAGGCACTGCTGAACTACTCCTCCACTAAATAACTGGCTTATTAGGAAACTGGAACTTAACTACTCGAGTTCTACGAAAAACTGAGGCATAACAAACATAAAGTCAGTCCATATCTAGAATAACATCAAAGTCCACCATATATGTCACGCCCTGAGCTTACACACTGGACGTGACCGGCACTCGAGAACCATTGCTGGCCCAAAGCGAACCCTTGTGTTGGCTTAACTTTTAGCGAAAGACTTACTCAATAATAAGAGAACTTTACAAGTAAAGCTTTAACTCAAAATATCTAACTCATAACATTTAAAGAAATATTCACTAGCCAAAGTGGCAACTCAAGTCTCAGACATCAATAAATAAAATGAACAAGACTCATGAACTATGTTTATTTATCTATGAAGCCTCTACTAACTAAGATAGATGTTGGGACAAGACCCACGACATCCTACTAACAAAATGAAATGATTGAAAGTAAACAAGGGGCCCTCTGAAAGCAAAGAAGCTCACCAACAACTCTGAAGCTCAACTTGATCAACAAAGTGTTGGATATTGATCCTGTTTACCTGTATATGCATCATAAAAGATACAGGCAAAATGGACTCAGTACATGGAATGTACGAGCATATGAGGGGAAATATAAACAAGACAAAAGCTTAAACTGGAACTGAAGAAACACTTACAAAATAGTGGAGTAGATAGAAACTCAAAGTATTAGCAAATAAAATATAAACCTTGTTTGTATGCAAAAATACAAAATAGAAACTGTTGGGATATTCTTTAACCGACAACCATCACTATGAGCTATGTGATGGTACAATGTCTAGCCCACGGTGCCAGAACTGTCCTTTACTTTGCCAAGGTATGGAACGTACTAACTAAGTGGATCCACTAGTCTATGCTTAAAAGTAATAAAGGAATCATCTAAAAAGTATGAACCTTTCTCCCCCATATCGGTGTTCAATACTACTCCCAAAATATAACTTAGCTCATTATGTTTTAAACAAATCATTTCTTCTTCCTCAACTTTGAGATTATTACTCATAAAGATTCATTAAAAAGAGACAATACTGAAAATTGTTCATGAACTCTTTAAAAACCAGCGTTTCCTTTCATCTTAAATGTAAAAACATTTGCTCTTGGGAATACTTAGTTCCCATATATCATTTAAAGAAATGAACTTAGCTCTACTCTTCCTCAACTTTGTGCTCAAGTCATTTAAAATATGTTTTAAAACAATTTGTAAAAAACTTCTTAAAATGACTCGAAGAACTCTCAAGACTTGATTCTTAGCTCTGCCTTGAATTTGAATTATGAATTCAAGATTATGATCTCATGTTATGAATAATATCTCAATTTTTAGAAGTACCTTAGAGTGTAGAAATCATTTATAAAATATAGGTACGATTCGAGAGAATTCATATGGAAGGGAATGGCAACCCTGGCACACTGAGTGGCGCAGGGCACCAAACCCTAAACTAAAGGAGGGAAGTTGGGGTGCACTGAGTGGCATGGTGACCCAGGAGCCAAACTATAGACTCCACATTTTGGCGCACTGCAGGCGCGGCACGCCAGCCTAGCCCAGAATTTCCCGATGAATTTTCTTACCTTTTTTCTAACCCCAATTTGCCTAGAATCGAATGGTTTCTTTCCCAATCACTTAGATTCGAATACCCAAAAAAGTACACAAGAATTTACTCAAAACAACTCTTAAACTCCAAATGATTACCTCAATATCAAACCCATCCTAATTTAAGAATGGAAACAATACTTCAAGAAACTAATCAAGAATTCAAACTCTTCAACTTCAAGAATGAAATTACGTTGAAAATTACATGATTGGCATGTGGGTGAAAGAATCCAACACTATGAGAACTCACATACCTCTTAGGGATTAAGAACTTGGCGAACCAACCTTTGAATCACAAGAAAACTTGATGAACGCCTTGACTTTTCTCCTTTTTGTCCTCTTTCTCCTCTTCTTGAACTCCTCTCAAAACTCTAGCCTAAATTAGGAATTGTAAAACTGAACCAAATAAATTTAGACCCTTAAATATTACCAAAATTTGCTTACATCTGATTGGGTAAGGAAAAGACTAAAATACCCCTCATATTTTTTGGGTAACTTTCCTTAACTGGACAGCACAACTTCAAACGGGCATTTCTCCCTTATAAGGGCTCGAAAATTAGCAAACTTGATGGCATTGCAAAGAGGATTCCAAGACCTTTCATTTGATATCTTATGGGCCACCTAACTCTTCATGTACAGGAAGTTATGGTCGTTTGAAGTTGATCCAAAACTCCCAACTTAAGTATAACTTGAAAATTTTCAGATTTTGCTATTTCCAAATTGGTTCTTTCTATTTTTATCCCTTTCAAATACCGAGGTATTACAATATTTTCCACTTGGGAACATTCGTCCTCAAATGAGATTACTCTAAGTACACTAAGGGTGGTAACATCTAACACCTAGCTCAAACACTCAATATGCAAAGTAACACAACATTTCAACTAAAGTAAATGCCAAGAAAAGGATTAGTACCTTAATTTGGAATTTCTCCGAACTCAAAAAGATGTGGATATCTCTTCTTCGTATCCTCCTCAGCCTCCCAAGTAGCTTCCTCAATAAACTAATTCCTCTATAAGACCTTGACTGATACTACCTCCTTGGTTCTCAACTTGTGAACCTGACGATCTAGAATTTGAACGGGAATCTCCTCATAAGATAAGAAATCATTAATACCAATATCTTCAGTAGGTATGATAAGTGAAGGATTACCCATACACTTCTTCAACATGGAAATGTGAAATACTTGATGAACTACTACTAACTCTGATGGTAGCTCCAACTCATAACCTACATTGCCAATTCTCTTAGATATCCTGTAAGGACAAATATATTGGGGACTAAGCTTCCCCTTCTTACCAAATATCATAACACCCTTCATGGGTGAGACCTTAAAATAAACCTAATCATCTACTTCAAACTCTAAGTCTCTTCTCATAACATCAGTATAGGAGTTCTGATGACTCTGTGCAGTTTTTAACCTCTCTTGAATAGTCTTCACCTTTTCCATAACTTGATGAACCAGTCTGGTCTTATCAATCCAGATTAACAAACCTCAAACCATCCAATAGGGGATCTACATTTTCTCCCATAAAGAGCCTCATAGAGAGCCATTTGGATGCTAGAGTTGTAATTATTGTAAGCAAACTCTATTAACGGTAAGTGATCATCCCAACTACCCTTGAAATCGATCACACAAGCCCTCAACATATCCTCTAAAGTCTGAATCGTACGCTCTTCTTGACCATAAGTCTGAGGATGAAAATTAGTACTCAAATTTACCTTGCACCCCAAACCTTTCTGGAAAGACTTCCACAAGTATGCAGTGAATTGCGCACCTCTATCTGAAATAATGGACACAGAATTCCATGAAGTGTGACTATCTGTTGGATGTATAACTTGGAATAATCCTCTGTTGTAAAAGTAATATTTATCGGTAAGAAATGGGCTGATTTAGTCATCCAATCTACAATCACCCAAATCAAATCATGCTGTCTGCGAGACCGCGGTAAGCCTGGAATGAAGTCCATATTGATCATCTCCCAGTTTCATTCTAGAAGATCTGTGATCTAAGCCATGCCACCGGGCCTCTGGTGCTCTACCTTGACTTGTTGGCAGTTCGACCACTTAGCAATGAATTTTGCAATACCCTTCTTCATGCTACTCCACCAATAGACTTCTCTCAAGTCATGATACATCTTTGTTGAACCTGAAAGGATAGACTATCTGGAGCTATGAGTTTCCTCCATGATCCTCTCTTGAAGTTCATCCACCCTTAGCACACACAATATACCTTGATACCTCAATACACCATCTACCCCTTGTTCAAAATCCATCACTTTTTGCTTATGAACACTTGCCTTTAATTCAAGAAAAATAGGATCTTGGTCTTGTTTCTCTTTCAATTCATACACTAGTGGCGATTCAGCCGCATTCATCAACACTGCTCCTCCTTCATTGGGATCCATTATCTGGACTCCCAATCGTGCAAGTCTGTGCACATCTTTTGCTAACTCTTTCTTTCCTTCCTCAATATGGGTGGTACTACCTATAGACAATCTGCTCAAAGCATCAACAACAACATTAGCCTTACCTCAGCGACAAAGAATACTCATGTCATAATCCTTGAGTAACTCCAACCACCTCCTCTGTCTGAGATTAAGCTCTTTCTGACTGATTACATACTGGAGACTCTTGTGATCGATGAACACATCCACTTGAACATCATAAAGATAGTGGCGCCATATTTTCAAAGCAAAAACTACAACAGCCAACTATAAATTATGGGTTGGGTAATTCCTCTTGTGAATCTTAAGTTGTTTGGAGGCATAAGTTATAACCTTGCCATTCTACATCAATACACAACCAAGTCCAACTCTGGATGCATCACAATATGCCACAAAACCTTGCGTACCTAGTAAGGTCAACACCGGTGCAATAGTCAACCTAGTTTTCTATTCCTGAAAGCTTTTCTCACAAGCTTCAGACCATTGAAACTTAATTTTTTTCTGAGCCAACTCAGTCAATGGGGATGAAGTAGATGAAAACCCCTTGACAAACCTCCTATAATATCCAGCTAGTCTCAAGAAACTCCTAATATCAGTTGGAGATGTTGGTTTAGGACAGTTCTGCACTGCCTCAATCTTTTGAGTATGAACTCGAATCCCTTCACCAGAAACAATGTGGCCTAAGAATGCCACAAACTCAAGCCAAAATTCACACTAGGAAAATTTAAGATACAACTCTCTATCCTTGAGAGTTTGAAGAAGTACTCTAAGATGACTAGCATGATCTTCCTCATTCCTCGAATAGATTAGAATGTCATCAATGATTACGATAACAAACATATCTAGATAACTCTTGAATACTCTATTTATAAGGTCCTTGAATGTTGCAGGAGCATTAGTTAAATTAAATGAGATAACCAGAAACTCATAATGACGATAGAGGGTCTTGAGAGTTGTCTAAGGGATGTCACTTTATCTTACTCTCAACTGATGGTAGTCTGATCTGAGGTCTATCCTAGAAAACCAAGTGACACCCTGAAGTTGATCGAAGAGATCATTCATTCTGGGAAGAGGATACTTATTATTTACAGTAACCTTGTTCAATTGATGGTAATATATGCACATTCTAAGCTTACCATCTTTCTTCCTCACAAATAAGACCGGAGCTCCCCAAGGTGAGACACTAGGTCGAATGAAGACTTTTTCCAGAAGATCTTTCAACTGCTCTTTTAACTCTTTCAACATTGTTGGGGGCATTCTATATGGCAGAATAGATATATGATGAGTATCAGGAAGAATATCTATACCGAAGTCTATTTCTCTCTCAGGAGGGACTCCGAGAAGATCATCTGGAAAGACCTCTGTACACTCACTCACTACTGGAACTGACTGAATAGGTGGTGTCTCAACACTAGATTCATTAACTCGGACTAAGTGATAGATTCACCCCTTGGAAACTAACTTTCTCACCTTAATGTACGAAATGAAACGATCCTTAGGCACTGTTGAACTGCTCTTCCACTCCAAAACTAGCTCATTAGGAAACTATAACTTAACTACCCAAGTTCTACAATCAACTGAGACATAGCAGGCATGAAGCCAGTCCATACCTAAAATAACATCAAAGTATACCATGTCTAGCTCAACTAAGTCAACCATGGTATCTTTGTGATTGACAAAAATGGTACAACCACGATAAACTCTCTCAGCTAGAATAGACTCACAAATAGGTGTAGAAACACTGAAGGGCTCAAGAAGTTGCTTAGGAAGAATATCAAATATCATGGCAATATAAAGAGTCACGGAAGATAGACTCACTCCTGAATCTAGCAAAGAATATACATCAAAATTAAAGAATTTAATCATACCAGTGACAACATCTGGTGAATCCTCTTGCTCTTGGCGATTGGTTATAGCATATAGACGGTTTGCTCCTCCGCTTATTCCTGAAGTATCCCCTCTAGGTGCAGTTCTGTCTAGTGGAGAATCTGAATAAGATTGGGCTTTATTGCTTCCATTACCACTACCTTGCTTATTCTTTAGGCACTCTCTCATGAAGTGACCATTTAGACCATACTTGAAACAACCAGTGGAGCCGTCACAACACACTCATGAGTGGGTCCTACCACACTTAGCACATGTAGGAGTCCCATTTCCTCCTTGTGCCACACTACCCTGAGTTGCAGGTCTAACTCTGAAATTTTGTGAATTCTGATTCTTAAACTCACCTATATTCCTTGGTGTAAGTGCACTAGCAGATGATTGAGTTAGTCCATGTTGCTTGTGCTGAAAAGAAGACTGGTTCACATTACTCTTCTGCTGCCCAAACTCATTCCCTGTTGTCTTAGCTTTCTTGTTCAAAAAATCTTCTCTATCCCTCAAATTATCTTCCTTAATTTGTTGCACATGGATCATCAGCCTTGCTATGTCCATGTCCCCTATCAACATAGCTGCTTTGCCCTCCTCACTTGAAAGATGAGACAACCCAGCAACGAACAGACTAATCTTGCTCCTCATGTCAGCAACCATCTCCGGAGCATAGGGGGAAAGTTGGATGAATTTGAGGTTGTACTCATGCACACTCATAGATTCCTGCTTAATAGTAAGGAATTCTCTTACATTTGCCTCTCTTAGCTCATGGAGAAAGAAACACCCGATGAAGGCCTCCTCAAACACCACCCAGCTCACAATTGGTGCACCTTCAACTCTATTCTTCTTCCATTGGTCAAACCAGATTCTAGTGAAAGCCTTCAATGGGGATGTAGCTAGTTCCAATTGCTTATCATCAGCAACATGCATAATCTCAAGAACCTTATGTAGCTCTTCCACAAAGTTCTCCGGATCCTCATTGACACTTGAACCGGTCAAGTCAGGAGGATTCATCCTTAAGAACTCTTGGAACTTGGATGTATTGGCCACATCCTGTTGAACCTCTCTCTATTGCCCAGCTTGATTGTCCACCACTTGACTCAATATCCGGAGAGAATCTCAGAACTCAACATTAGTGACCTCTCATTTGGGTTGCACTTCTGGTGCATTGGGTACCCCTTGATCCTCAACATTCCTACTACCAGGACTACCTCAGACAACTCTTAGTGGAGGCATTTTTTGAAAGACATACTCAAGAACAAATTAGAAAAAAACATTTATAGAAATGAGCTCTATCGCACGAAACTAGTATGAAAGAAGTGAGATACTTCCTAAATGTCGCAGCCTCCTAATTATAGATATGGCGTGCTTCATATCGATAACTAGAACACTACAGACACGGCTTCATAGACACCCTAGAATTCTTGAACATTGTGCTCTGATACAATGTTTGTCACGCGTCGAGCCTACACCCTGGACATGGCCGGCACTTGAGAACCATTTTTGGCCCTAAGTGAACCCTTGGCCTAGCTTAACTCTTAGAGGTAGACTTACTCAATAATAAGAGAACTTTAAAAGTAAAGCTTTAACTCAAAATATCTAACTCAGAACATTTGAAGAAACATTCACTAGCCAAAGTGGCAACTCAAGTCTCAGACATCAATAAATGAAATGAACAAGACTCATGAACTATGTCTATCTATGAAGCCTCTACTAACTGAGATGGATGTTAGGACAAGACCCACAACATCCTACTAACAAAATGAAATGTCTGAAAGTGTAACACCCGGTAACTAGTAGGCTAAACTAGGGCCTTATGTATGGGTTCTAAAGGTTGAAAGGAGGGTTAGAGTCATAGAAATGACTTACCGTACTTAGAATAAGGGGTTTAGGGGTTAAACTTCAAGGTACGAATCCCCAAGGACCAACCAATGGTCCTTGAGGAGGACCATAGAATTACCCTAAAATTTACCCCATGGCAGTGACCCACGATGGGGACTCACATCCCATGGGTCCACCCACACCCCATGGGGTAGGGTCGTGGGTCAAGTCCTGCAAACCATGTTCCAGTAACTCACCCACAAACCAGCACGGACCGTGGGTGGAACCACGGCCGTCAGCGTGGTCACGTGGGTTAAGACAGTGTGGTCCTTAGGCAGTTTAAGTTAGGGGTTAGGGAACTTTCTAGAATTAATTATTTATTAAGTGGTATCATTTTATTAGTAATTAGACAACTTATATAAAGCTATTAGACCCCTAAATACATTGATACTAGTCATTATTTTCAATTCACCAAAGAACCCAATTCCCTCCAAGAAATTCTCTCTCTAGAAAGTAAAGAAGAAGAAGAGAAGAAAGCTAGGTCAAATTACTATTTTTTTACAATGTTTGTGAAGGATTTATAATCAAGGTATGTTATATTATTCATCCATGGAGCCCCTTAGTTTTCCCCCAATTGTGAAGATGAACCCCACTTCTAGCTATGGTTTTTTCCTATATTGTGGGTAGTGTTGAGTATGAATCCAATTGAGTGGAGATTACTTTTTTATGATGGATTTACTAGTGATTCATGTTATTATGATGATATTATGTGTTTTACATGTCTAACCCTAGTTTAATTGATGAAATTGTAATAATGTGGGTTTGTGCCTTAAAGAGGGAAATTGAAGACTTATAGGTGATCTTCTAGAAATGATGTTATGTATAGTAATTGTTCAAGAATAAAAGCAAGTAGTCATGAATTGAATTATATTATAGTATATATGATGGATCATGACTAGTAAAGCTTGATATTGAACCTTTATGATGATTTATGACTAGAATCACTTGATAATGAATCATGTGATTAAAATGCCTTGAAATCTAGATATGAATAATGATTGTAAGAAGTAAAGCTTTGAGAGTAAGGCTTGTAGTCATGAATGTTGATCACTAGGGCTTTGAGAGTGAAGTGTCTATGATCATGATAGGTTGTGTGTTGTTGAAAAGATATTCTCATATACACACTTAGGCATGAACATGCTAGGAGATGAAAGGTTTTCTCACATAGAATGATTCTAGGTTGAAAGGCTTACTCACCTAAAATGAATCATGCATGTTAGACTACAATAGCTTGAAGTTGAGATATAGTATCCCTTCATGAATAGCTTGACTTGGTAAGACTAAACCATGCTTGGTAGCTTGTGTTAGGAGTTCTCATGGTAGCCTTGGATTGAACCTTAGTGCTTCTCCAATGTAGCTTGAACTAGCATCAGAGAATGCTTGCCTGGTAGCATTACTTGGATAGGCCAAGACCATTTCATGGTCGCTTAGGATTGAGAAACCATACTCTCCTAAGGGTAGCTTACATTAGCATCATAGTGTGCTTGCATGGTAGCATGACTTAGTTGGTCTAAGACCATTTTATGGTAGCTAGGATGGAACACTTGTACCCTTCCTAGAATAGCTTGGACTTGCATGATTAGTATGTTTTTCCATGGTAGCTTGGTCTAGCCTAATAGGGTGCTATTATTTGGTAGTCTAGAAATGATAAATAGTAATCATTGAAGTATGATAGCCTAATGTAGTACTTAGCATGGGTAGGATTATGGGGTCTTATTCATGCATTGCACAAGTATAACTTGAAGCTACTTATGAAGTATGTCTCTGATGTATTGCATGCTTAGCTTGGATTGAGAAATAGTACTATTCCTTGGTAGCCTTGAATAGGTGAATTACGGCCATTCATGAGTAATGACTTGTCTTGGACTAGTAACTAGGTACTCTTCCATGACTATTATGAATATGAGGGACAAGTCCCTAATCTAAGTAGCTTGTCTATGATAGAACTAGATTACTTCAAGGAAGTATTGTAAGCATGTTCTAATATGAGATTCACCTACATGATATATGCTTAGCTTGGTATGTTGCTATAATTGCCTATCTTGACAAGTTTGAGTAAAAGGTGAAGATTCTGTTGTCTATGAGAAGTGAGCGAGATCCAAAGATGGTAAGTATGATTGTGATGACCTAAAAGTGATACCTAGTATGGATGGGATTATGGGGTCTTATACATGCATTGCACAAGTATTCTTTGAGGTTACTTGAGAAGTAGTTCTCATATCACTAAGGGTTGAATAATGCTTATATGATGCCTATGTTGGAAACTTTGCTTATGATTATGATATTGTCTCTTATGCTTATAGTTTATGTTTCATGAAGTATCTCTTATGATTATGGCATAAGGCTTATGTTGACTAACCCTTATGTTATGCTCTTATGATGTTATGCTAGCTATCATATTTAGTACTTTTGTACTAACGCATACTCTTGCCTACATTCTCATAAAATGTAAGGTCCGGTGATTTGAGTTCTATTCTTGAGGATAGGTTTCTAGTAGAGAAAAGAGTTGAAGAATGGTGATTCCCCATAGCATCGAGGATGAAACTACGATTTCCTTTATGTCTTTCTTTTATGCTTTGAGACTATTGTATGGGTTGTATCCCAAGAGTTATTTTATAGATGATTTGAGACAAGTATAGTAAGACTTCTTCTTTGCTTTTATAAAGACTTTGATTGTATGGAAAATGTTTTAAAATTTCTGCACTTTTCCATAAAAGAAGCATTGGATGATGATCCTGGTTACCTGTATCAACATCATAAAAGATGCAGGCCAAATGGAGTCGGTACATGGAATGTACGAGCATGTGAGGGGAAATCTAAACAAGACATAAGCTTGAACTGGAAATGAAGAAACACTTACCTTTTCTCAACTCAACTCAACCTTATTTCAATATAAAGCAATAGAAATAATGCAGTATAAAGAAAAGCTTTAAAACAGTAGATAGCAACTCAGTGTATTATAAAATACAATATAAACTATGTTTGTATGCAAAAATACAAAATAGAAACTATTGGGAGATTCTCTAACCGACAACCATCACTATGAACAATATAATGGTACAATGTCTAGCCCATGCTGCCAAAGCTTTCCTATACTTTGTCGGGGTATAGAAACTACTAACTAAGTGGATCCACTAGTCTATGCTTAAAAGAAATAAAGGAATCATCTAAAAGGTATGACACTTTTCTACCCACATTGGCTACAAGGCTTATGAGGGTTGTGAGTTGTTAGTACTGCCCCCATCTCGGTGCTCAATACTACTCCCAAAATATAACTTAGCTCATTATGTTTTAAAGAAAACATTTCCTCATTCTCAACTTTGAGATTATTACTCAAAAGGTTTCTCTAAAAAGAGACAATACTGAAAATTGTTCATGAACTCTTTGGAAATCGGTGTTTCTTCTCATCTTAGATGTAAAAAAAATTTCTCTTGGTAATACTTAGTTCCCATATATCATTTAAAGAAATGAACTCAGCTCTACTCTTCCTCAACTCTGGACTCAAATCATTTAAAACCAATTTTAAAATAATTTGTAAAAGACTTCTTAAAATGACTCGAAGAACTTTCAAGACTTGACTCTTAGCCCTGCCTTGAATTTGAATTATGAACTCAAGGTTATGATCTCATGTTACGGATGATCTCTTGATGTTTAGATGTACCGTAGAGTGTAGAAATAAATTAGAAAAAATAGTTACAATTCGAGAGAACTCATACGGAAAGAAGGTCGAAAGCGTAGAGGACCTATAGACCCTGGCGCACTAAGTGGCATAGGGTGCCAGAACCTGAACTATAGGAGGGAAGTTGGGGCGCACTGAGTGGTGCGGAACCACAAGAGCCAAACTACAAATGCCAATCACTTAGATTCGAATTTTATTACTCATTTTCTAACCCTAATTCGCCTAGAATCAAATGGTTTCTTCCCCAATCACTTAGATTTGAATACCTAAAAAAAGTACACAAGAATATCCTCAAAACAACTCTTAAACTCCAAATGATTACCTCAAGAAATCATCAAACTAATCCTAATTCAAGAACGGAAACGATACTTCAAGAAACTAATCAAGAACTCAAACTCTTCAACTTCAAAAATGATATTGCACAGAAAATAACATGATTGGTGTATGGGTGAATGAACCCAACACTATGAGAACCCACATACCTCTTAGTGATTAAACCCTATGCAAAACAAACTTCGAATCACAAGAAAACTTGATGAACGCCTTGACTTTTCTCCTTTTCTCCTCATCTTGAACTCCTCTCAAAACCCTAGCGTAAATTAGGAATTGTAAAACTGAACAAAATCAGTTTAGACCCCTAAGTATTACCAAAATTTGCTTAAATCTGATTAGGGTAAGTGAAAGACTAAAATACCCCTCATATTATCGGGTAACTTTCCTTTACTGGACACCTAACTTCAAATAGGTAATCTCCCTTGTACAAGCTCGAAAATTAGTAAACTTAGTGGCATTGGAAAGAGGATTCCAAAACCTTTCATTTGATATCTTATGGGCCACCTAACCCTTCTTTTTCTGAAAGTTATGGTCGTTTAAAGTTGATCCAAAACTCCCAACTTAAGTTTAACTTGAAAATTTTCAGATTTTGCTATTTCCAAATTGGTTCTTTCAATTTTTAGCTCTTTCAAATACCGAGGTATTACAATATCTAACTTGACTAAGTCAGCCATGGTGTCCTTGTGATTGACATAAATGGTATAATCACGATAAACTCTCTCAGCTAGGACACACTCACCAATAGGTGTGGAAACACCGAAGGGCTCAAGAAGTTGTTCAAGAATTATATCGAACCTCATAGCAATATATGGAGTAACAAAATATAGACTCGCACCTGATCAATGCATCTACATCAAAATTAAAAACTTTGATCATACCAATGACAATATCAGGTGAATTATCTTGCTCTTCGCGATTAGTGATAGCATATAGACGGTTTGCTCCTCCGCCTGTCCCTAAAGTAGCTTCTCTAGGTGCAACTCTGTCTGGAGAAGCCACTGAAGAAGATTGGGCTCTATTTCCCCCATTACCACTACCCTGCCTGTTCTTAGGGAACTCACTCATGAAGTGACCATTCTGACCACACTTGAAGCAACTAGTAGAGCCATCACAACATGCTCTTGGGTGGTTCCTACCACACTTAGCACATACATGTGTCCAATTATCTCCTTGTGTCATACTACCTTGAGATTGTGCAGGTTTATCTCTGAAGTTCTGAGAATTTTGATTCTTGAACTCACCTATGTTCTTTGGTGCAGGTGCACTAGCAAATGATGGAGCAGGTCCATTTGGCTTTTTTTGAAAAGATGACCGGTTCGCAATGCTCTTCTGCTGGCCAGACTCATTTCCTATTGTCTTAGCCTTCTTGTTTCGGAACTCTTCTCTATATATTAGCTTATCTTCCTCAATCTGTTGAACATGGATCATCAGCCTTGCTATTTCCATGTCCCTTATCAACATTGTAGTCTTACACTATTTGCTTGAAAGACGAGACAACTCGGACACAAATAAGCTCATCCTACTCCTCATATTAGCAACCATTTACGGAGCATTACAAGACAGTTGAGTGAACTTGAGATTTTACTCATGCACACTCATGGATTCCTGTTTAAGAGTGAGGAATTCCCTTACCTTCGCCTCCCTCAGCTCACTGGGAAAGAAACGCCCCATGAAGGCCTCTTTAACACAACCCAACTAACTATTGGTGCCCCTTAAACTCTACCATTCTTTGATTGGTCGTACCATACTCTAGCATCACCCTTCAATTCGTATGCAGCTAGTTCCACACGCTCAATATCTACAACATGCATCACTTCAAACACTTTTTGCAACTCTTCCATAAAGTTTTCTAGATCCTAAATGACACTTGTACCTGTGAAGTTTGGAGGATTCATCCTCAAGAACTCACGGATCCTGGATGTATCAGCCATATCCTGTCGATTCTCTCTTTGTTGTCCAACTTGGTTGATCACAACTTGATTCAACATCCGGATAGCATCTCAGAACTCAGCATTGGTGATCTCTTTAGGGTTGCACTTCTGGTGAATTGGGGACCACTTGATCCTGGGGATCAATATTCCTCCTAGTAGGACGACCTCGAATAGCTCTTCGTAGAGGCATGATCTGAAAGATACGCGCAAGCGCGAATTAGAAAGAAACTTTATAGAGTTAAACTCTATCGAACGAAAAGAGTATCAAAGAAATGAGATAGTTCCTAAATGTTGTAGTCTCCTCATTATAGATGTGGCGCGCTTCACACTGATATCTAGGACTCTAGAGACAATGCTTCATAGACACCTTAGGACTCTTAAACTTTGTGCTCTGATACCAAGTTTGTCACGCCTCGAGCCTACACCCTAGACGTGGCCAGCACTCGAGAACCCTTGTTGGCCCCAATCAAACCTCTAGCCTGACTCAACTCTAAGAGGAAGACTTACTCAATACAAGATGAACTCAAATATAAAGCTTTAACTCAAAAAGTCTCAAGTAAATACTCATAATATAATAGAATATTCAACTAGCCAGTAATAGACAACTCAAGTCTTTAAAACATTTAACAACGGAAAATGAAAAAGAAACTCCTCAAACTCTACTTTCTATCGATGAAGCCTCTAAATGAAAAAGATGGAAGTCTGGACAAGAGTCACAACATCCTAACAAAGCTGAAAAGTAAATGGAAGCAAGGAGGCTTACCAAAGCTAACTCGAACTGCAAGTGGTATCAACGAAGCCCTTTGTTGATAACCCTGGTCTCGTGTATCAGCATCATAAAATGATGCAGGACAAATGGTATCAGTACATTAAATGTATGAGCATGTAAGGGGAACACTGAACATAACATAACAACTTGAAGTTGGAAAGAATGAAACATACTCACCTCATCTCTACTTAACTCAACCTCAACTCATGAATACTCAACTCAATATAGTATAAAAATAACAATAAAGATGGAGTTTATATAAATCATTTAAAATAGTATATAACAACTCAATGTATTTAAAAATACAATAATAACTATTATTTGGGAGATTCTCTAATCGACAACCATCACTATGAGCTATGCAATGATATAACGTCTTGCCCACGCTGCTAGAACTGTCCTATACCTTTCCGGAGTATAAGACATCCTCAACTAAGTGGATCCACTAAAATATTCTTAAAAAGCACTAAGGAATCGTCTAAAAAGTATGAACCTTTCTATCCACGTTGGCTACATGGTTTATAAGGACTTTGAGTTATTTGAACTCGTCCCTATATCGGTGCTCAATACTACTTACAATAATATTACTCAGCTCATACGTTTAAAAACATTTTCTCATCCTCAAACTTTAAGACTATTACTTAAAAGGTTCTCTTAAAAGATATTATACTCAAAAACTCCTCATGAACTTATTTGGAAATCGATGTTTCCTCTTATTTTAAATGTAAAAACATTTATTCTTGGAAATACTTAGCTCCCATATATTCATTTTGAAATAAATGAAACTCAACTCTACTCATCCTTATACTCAAGTCTTAAAACAAGTTTTTTTTTAAAAGTTGCAAAAGGCTTCTCAAATGACTCAAAAAAACTCCCTCGAACTCTACTCTTAACTCGATCTTGAATTTGAATTATGAATTCAAGAGTTATGATTCATGATATGAAGGACCTCGTGATGATTAAATGTGATTTAAAATAGTAAAATCAGAAAGGGAGTGAAGGTACACTTTAAAAGAACTCAGAAGGGACAAACGATGAAAACATGATGGGGCAGGTGACCCTGGCGCACTGAGTGGCGCGGGGCGATAGCCCCTAAACTACAGAGGCACAATTTTGGCGTGGTGCGCCAGCCCCTACCCAGAAATTTCTGACGAATTTTGTTTTCTCAATTTTTGGCCCTAATTCACCTAGAATCGAATGGTTTCTTACAAACCCTCTTAGATTCATTTACTCAACTTAATTACATGAAACTCTACTCAAAAAACCTCAAGAACAAACTTCATTAACAAGATCCTCACCTCAAGAACTCAACCAAACATTGTAATTCAAGAATGAAGAAAAACACCTCAAGAATTTCATCAAGAACCTCAATATACTCAATCTCATGGATGAATTTGTAAGTGAAACTCATGATTGGTGTGTGAGTGAACGAACCAACACTATGAAAGCTTACATACCTTAATTTGGCAAAATAAATACTCGATTCACAAGAAAACTTGGCGAACGCTTGAACTTCTCCTTGTTTCCTACTCTTGAACTCCTCTCAAAACCCTAAGCGTGATTTTGAATAATGAAAACTGATTCCAATCAGTTTAGACCCCTATTTGGGTAACCAAAACGAGTTGGGCTGATGGGGTAAGGAAATGACAAAAATATCCCTCATTACTTTGGATAAATTTCCTTAATTGGACAGGCTGAACTCAAACAGGCATAGCTTCCTCATCCGAACTCAGATTTTGGCAAACTCGGTGGCATTGGAAAATGAATTCAAAAACCTTTCATTTGATATCTTATGGGCCACCTAACTCATCTTGTACTGAAAGTTATGGTCATTTGAAGTTGACACAAACTCACAATTTAAGGCTAACTTGCGAAATTCCCAATTGAGCTCTTTCCAAATTAGTGTTTTCTAAATTTAGCTCTTTCTAAGGTGGGATGTTACATTTTCTAACCATATATTGGTCCTGAACCTGACAATCAAACAATTGGACCCCTTTTTTGAAATTCGAAAGTTCTCATTTGAAGATTTTCAAAAAAAATGGAGGTCTATACCTCAATCGTAGAACAACCCAAAAACCCAACTTATTATATGGGTTCTACACACAAACATCACAAACAGTGGCGTAGCTACCCTTATGCCAGGGTGTCTAATTAGACACCCCTCGTCAGAAAATTATACCATATATACAAGTAAACTGATAAATAAAGTGGCTAAATAACATATTTTGGACACCCTTGACACAACAATATGATGTAGCCTAGTGGTTTCAGGCACCTTAAAAGAGTAAAGACACACAAACTTAAAGTGTTTGAGCATTAAAATCTCGAAGTAGCAATTTATTTTCACTTTTTAAGAAGAGAAGATTCACTTTAGCACTTGGAAACCCTTCGTGAAATTTCGGGCTCCGCCGCTAATCACAAAATAAGATCAAAACCACATATTGTCTACAAGTTGACAAGCTTTTCAAATAGAGTTTTATAATAGACCAATATCATATCTTAGCTGAGCTCCTGTTCCAACAAATATTAATATTTCTCTTCGACAAAATAAAGAGAACATCAAATGTGGTACTAGACCATGTATGTTGTATGTAACAGTAATTATCAGTTTTTTAATATGTATATATCTTCAACAACATATGGAATCTAACACATTGCACTTAAGCTATGATTTTCTATATAATTTTTCCTCTTTAAACTTAAAGTATTGATATGTAATAAAAATATAAATATATTTCAAAACAAATAATATTTTTTTGGGTTGTCGGATTGTGCTACGGTTAAGCTAGGGACCTCTGATCTTTCAAAAATCTTCAAATGAGAACCTTCGAATTTTAAAAGTAAGGTCGAATTGTTTGGTTGTTGGGTTAGGACCAGTATAGGGTTAGAAAATTCGAGGAAGAAAGTAAAAAGTTTTTGATAAAGTAAAATTTTCTATATAAAGTGGAAAAAAAAGTTACACTTTATAAAATGGAAGACAAAATTATGTTTTATAATAAAATTTAGCCGTTAATATACTAACGTTTGCCGTTTTTAGTTTTTAATATAATGGAAGAAAAAACTACACTAAGCTTATTTTAGTTATACTCTAAAACTGTGGCTTATTTATGTCAATTTTATCTTTTAATGGCTCAAATAGGTTCTAGACTCGTATTATATACCATATGTGAAAAGTTAATTTTTACGAGCTTTTTTAATTAACTTTAAAATTATGCATTATTTTGATAAATATATTGAAGTTTTATATATTTCTTTAAAAGCTTATTCTTTTTTTTATTAAGTTAACAAAAATTTAAATTTTTACAACTCAAGAATTTAAAGTAGGAAGAATCTAATATTAAGGAGCAAGTTTTTTTTTTTTTTTCTTTAATCAATTTCAGGCCTGGCCCATTTTATTTAAATTAAAAAAGGTTTCTAAAAATGTGGGAAATACACCATGAATCGGCCAAGTGGCCATAATAAATTAAATACGGCTAGCATTATTCTAGACCCTTCCTGTACTTTCCTCTCACTTTCCTTTTTCAACTTCTGAGCTACTCCAAAAGTCATCTCCATTGCTCCATACGTTGCTCCATGTGTGCTAAAATTTGCCTCATGCTTCTCATAATTCTTGTGATGCTGTAAGTACTCCCACCTTTTACCAAGTTATCTTCCTCTCATCGTCAATGTTGTTTCATCCCTGTGGAGTCTTGTATGCCGAGCTACGCACCATGCGCCACCGTGGACAGATCTGCCGACGAGGACCTGGCCGTGTTTCCTCATCAAGTTTTCTGTGTAAGCACGCTTGACTTCCTTTCGTAGCTTCGTCTCCCCTCCATTGAGTGAATGGGTCCGTTCTTCTTCTTGGGCCAATGTTCCAGATCTGTGGATTCTTGCACCTGAATTGTTGGATTGATCAGTGGTGACTTTATTTTTTGTTACCCTTCTCTTTCTCTCCCTGTCGAACATGTCTATTCTGTAAAATGTGCATTTTTGTAGCTTAATAGATCTAGCCAACAGTTTGTTGTATATTTTGTGAATCCCTGTTGTAATTATCCCTCTTATGTGCCTGATGATATGATGTGCTCCTTCACCTAATTCCATCAGCAATGAGTCTAGTACTAATTCTAATTGCCGGAATTTGATATTTATCCATGTTCAGAATTCTCCTAGCTGCAACTGGTAGTTGTGTAAATGTAGCAAACTGTAGTTTTCCTTCACTGTTGAATGCTTCATTAGCAATCTTATCTGCAAGTTGATTGCCTTCTCTGAAAATATGAATGAGTTCAACTTTGATCTGTTGCATTAAGATTAGGATATCTTCAATAGCTTCTATTACATCCCAAGGTACCTTCCATTTTATCCTTAGATACTTGATCACACATAAAGAATCTGATTCCAGAACAATGTTTTGTATGTTATGAATCTGACAGTACTGAAGTGCTTTCCAAATTGCTGTGGTTTCTGCAATAATGTTTGTTGTTATTCCTATGTTATCTGCTTCTGCATATACAAGATCCCCACTAGTGTCCCTTATACAGAAACCATAGGAGCTACAACCAGGATTGCCTCTAGAAGCCCCATCAGTGTTACACTTTAGCTGACCCCTTGTAGGCATATTCCACCTTACTATCTTGAAGAAAAGTTGCTTCTTATGATTCTGAATTCTGTCCAAGCTATCTACCCACTTCTTAGAAATATCATCCCATCTGGGAAACATACACCTAATTAGCTGATAGATAACCTTTTCACATCTGTCCACTAGCATATGATAAGTGACCTGCTTCCCATTCCTAATCTGATTTCTCCTCTTCCACAACTCCCAAATGAGGATGGCTGGAATGCACCTGAGGATTGCCTTGGCTTTGTCATTCTCCACATCAGCCCACCATTTAATCACCACTGTAGATAAGTGATTATTGTCCACCCTGTATCCTGCACATGAAGCAAAGTGCTTCCATAACTTAAAAGCTATGGGAGCTGTTAGAAATAAGTGATCCATGTTCTCCTCACATCCCAAATTGCAACAACAACATTTGGAGACCATGGGGATTCTACACCTCTTTAGGACATCATCAGTAGGAACTCTACCTTTAAGAGTTCTCCATAGAAAAAAAGAAATCTTATAAGGCAGCCTCTTATTCCAAACAAATACAGCCCAATCCTTCTTCTGTTTCCTCTTCCTGATGATGTGATAGGCAGACTTAGATGTAAATATGCCAGCTTGAGACCCAGTCCACCAAGCTCTATCATTGGAATCCCCACTCGAAGGCTTGAAATTGTTAATAATGATCTCCTGCATCTCCACAGACAATGTCCTTCCCACCCTGTCTTCTTCCCATCCATACCCATCCCCATTTACAAAATCTTTGACCTCCACTTCCTCCTCAATAGCCAGCTCCCCTTCAGTAAAATATAAAGCACCAAGATTAGACCAGTTATCATACCAGAAGCTGGAATTTCCCCCCTTCAATTGCCACCAAATGTAAGGCTCTACCTCCTCCCTAATATTCAACATGCTTCTCCAACAATGAGAAGCAGCAGCTGTCATAATCATCACAGGATGTTGCCTCTTACACTACTTGTTCCCCATATAAGCACTCCACAACGAGCCTGTAGATGATCTGAAGTTCCACCGAAGCTTTGTATGCATTGCCTTGGATATATCAAAAAGAGATCTAAATCCCAGTCCCCCTTCATCTATTGGATAACACATGTCCTCCCAAGCAACCCAATGCTTCCTCCTTTCCGACCCAGTAGCTCCCCAAAAGAATTTTGCAAAGAGCTGATGCATCCTATTTATAAATCATTTGGGAGGGGACAATGCTGATAACATGTGAATAGGCATGGATTGCAAAACATGATTAATCAAGATATATTTTCCCCCGTAAGACAGAAACCTATTTTGCCAAGAAAAAATTCTCCTAGCAATTTTCCTGATTAGGTCCTCAAAGTAAATGCTACATTTCCTCCCATAGAACACCGGACATCCCAAATATGTAAATGGGAAATCCCCTTGTCTTATTCCGGTCAGCTTTCTCAGCCTCATATAAAAAACAAGAGGAGTATTCTCATGCAGATAAAAACAGCTTTTAGCTTTATTGATCAACTGACCAGAGACCTCCTCATAATCCCTTAAAACCCTCATCATCTTTATAATGGATCTCCTTTCCCCAGAACAGAACAGGATGGTATCATCAGCGTATGAAAGGTGATTGATTTTGGGACTCCATTTAGGTAACCCATACCCAATAAAATCTGGGTCATCATACAATTTGTTTAAACCCCTGGACAAAACCTCAGCTGCAATTATAAATAAGGTAGCAGATAGTGGGTCACCTTGTTTAAGACCTCTAGAAGATTGAAATAGCCCATAGGACTGCCCATTAAGACAAATCGAATACCAATTATTCGAAAGCAACCTCCATACCATATCAATGATGACCTACGAAAAACCAAACTTTCTCATCTCTTTGGTTAGAAAGACCAAAGACACCCTATCATATGCCTTAGTCATGTCAAGCTTTACCACCACATTAGTATTTTTCTTCCTTTTGTTAATATCCCCAATGATTTCCTGAGCAAGTAAAACATTCTCTGTAATGTTCCTCCCTTTTACAAACCCCGTTTGATTAGGAGATATAAGTTTAGGTAAAACCTCCACAATCCTGTCATGCATTACTCTGGAAATAACCTTATTAATAAAACAACTTAGACTAATTGGTCTGAGGTCTGAAAAGGATCTGACCCTCTCTTTTTTAGGCAAAAAAACTAAATTAGTATGAGATACATACCTCGGCAGACATTGGCCACAAAAGAATGCCTTAACCACATTTACCACATCTGACGAAATAATATCCCAACACTGTTGAAAGAAAAACCCTGTGTACCCATCCGGACCTGCTGCACTTGTCCCATCAAGCTGAAATACTACCTTTTTCACCTCCTCCCCATCGGGCAGCCTGGTTAGTCTATCATTCTCCTCACTGGTTATTAGCTGTGGAATGTTTTCCACCATTGAAAAAACCCTTTCAAAACTCTCCTCTTGGAACTGGTGTTGAAACACCTTAACAGCTTCCTCCCCCATCTGACCCTCCTCCGAAATAATATTCCCATCCCTGTCTTCTATTTCATCAACCGCCAATTTTCTCCTCTTCCCTTGAACATAAGAATGGAAGAATTTTGTATTTCTATCCCCATCAACAAACCATTTCATACCTGCCTTTTGCCTCCAAAAATCTTCTTCCACTTTCAAAAATCTTTTAAGATTCGCTTCCACCCGTCCCAACTCCGATCTGTTTTCCGGACTAGGATCAATTTCAAATTGAGCTTCCTTAACTTTAATAACATCCTCAAGCGTAGCAATTTGGAGAAAAATGTTACCATATTCCTTTTTGCTCCATTCCACCAAAGCCTTCTTAAGTACCCTCATTTTGGTGTGCAAAATAAAGAATGGACATCCTGAAAAATCAACTTGACAGCACCTCTCCACCACCTCTTTGAAGCTCTTATTTTTGCACCATAAATTAAGAAATTTAAACGGCTTAACTACCCTTTTTGTTACCGTATTGCCTGTAACATGAATAGGGGCATGATCTGATCCTTGCCGGAAAAAATGCTCTACCTCCACCTGGGGAAACAATTGCAGGAACTCCTGATTCACCAGTACCCTATCCAACCTTTCAAAAATGCATGCATCATTAATTCTACCATTCCACCACGTGTATTTACTTCCCGCAAATTTCACTTCTATTAGAGCACACACATTTATACAATTTGCAAAGTCTGTTGCCTCATGTTGTATGAAAGGTAAACCCCCAAGCTTCTCCTCTTCATTCAAAATAACATTAAAATCGCCCCCAACCATCCATGGGATTCCTTGACCATTCAAGGAATCCAATTCATCCCATAATTCTAACCTCTCTACTGTGGTACACCTTGCATAAATTGATGAAATGATGAATTGTTTTCCTCCTGTATTAAACTTCAAAGATAATTGTTGGGGACTATCCAGTAAAACTGAACCATCCCACTCGGCCTTCCAAAAAATCCAAATATTTCCGGATTGATTTACCAAGGCATTATCAAAACCAAGCAATGTTCTATAATGATGTATCTCTCCAGGACCCTGAAATGGTTCCATAAGAGCAATAAATGAGTATTGATATCTACGATTTAGATCTACCAACCTCCCAAAAGCATTTTGGGTATTAATTGACCTAATGTTCCAAAATAAAGCCTTCCCAATCATTGAGTACTTTTACTGGTCTTACCCTTACTACTCCTTGTTTGTACCTGTAGTGGCACATGAGACTTAACCCCTTTATTGTGTAAAGTATCAACCTGCCGAGGTGAGAGATCCCCAGACTTACTAGCATTATCAATGTTTTCCACCATACCATCAGATTCGCCCCTATCAATCCCATCGTCTGGGATCCCTCCAGTACCCGCTTGACTTTCTACTTCATGTGTTGACATTCCCTCATCTGAATCCACGGGTATTGGTTCCCTAGGAAACCCATCATTCACAGGTGAATCAGATGGACAACTCTGATTAACTGACCTGTCTACATGTCCTTGCTTTCCTTCCTGACCGTTGGTACTATTATTCTGTCCCTTGTCTTGCATCAATTCCTTACTATTCTGCCCCATCTCTTGTTGTTTACCATCACCTTTCTCAGAAATATTCTCTGAGCCCTTACTTGGAAAAGCACCCTCAACCTAATTCTTGGTGGACTTTATGTTATCTTTGTTTTGTTGCTCCCCAACTGGCTGCCTGTCCATCTCTCCACCATTCTGTAAGTTTTCAAATTTGTTTTGGGTAGTCACTACCCACTTTTGAACTACTTGTGGTGGCTTCCCTCCATCTCCATTTTTCTTTTTAGGTTCCACAAAACCATCCGACTTCTCCTTAGGTTGTTCCTGCGAACTACCCCCTTCCATTGCTTGCATCTTTGTGTCCCCTTTATTATCCTTTGAATTCACCATCTCCTTCTCCTTATCATTGTCAGTGTTATTCTTGGACTTCTTTTTGAACAAAGCAGGATGCTTCATGTAGCATTGATCCTCATCATGTCCTTGTATTGAACAAGTCGTGCAATATTTTGGCAAATAATCATACCTTATGGGAATCCACTTCTCTTGCACTTCCCCATCCTCCTTTCTTATACCAATTTTAATACGTTTAGGAAATTCATCCAACAAATTAACCTCCACCTTTACCCTAGCACAGCTAGGCCTAGTCTTGTTTCTTATCGCCAAGTCAACATGTAGTGGCTTTCCTACTGCTGTAGCCAGAGAAAACAAAGCCTCCTCACAGAAAAAGTTCGGAGGAAGAGATGGAAACGAGATCCAAGCCACAGCCGTTGTTGTTTCTGCTGATGGATTGAACATTGGTTCCCACTTGAAAGTCCTCATGGGATAAGACCAATTAAATTGATTAATGTAGAACACTGGTTTCGACAAGAGATGCACATAGTCCTCTATTAACGATGCTCTGATTAGAATATGGCGATTATTCAATAAACCAATAGAACACTCCCCTTTTAAATCACATTGTGTGGGGATGATTTACCTAAGATCGTGAATATCCGGCCAACCATAAGAGAATTTTCCAATAACAGCGTACTGGAGATTTTCTCGAATGATCATATTGTCCACCTCTTTTTGCTCCCAGATCACGATCGGCTCACCATGTAAAAATGTAATGGGTTTTGTAGACACAGCTGTCTCAACTGAAACTGTAGGGCAAACAACGTTCGCATACGATCTTGCCGTCACAGGCCCCCCCTCTCCGGGAGGCTGGCCGCTAGCCATGGTGGCAACGCCGCCGGAAAACGTCAAACAATGGCGAATAAACTAGGGTTCCGAAAATTTAGTTCGCATGCAGTATCTTATGTATCTTATTATTAAGGAGCAAGTTGAAAGTACAAGATGACTTTTATTTTGTCAGGGTAATTTATAGATAATATCTTACGAATATATGTTGCAATGTTTCTTTTATTTAGGAGTTGATAAAGATGATGTTATACACCATAAATAATATACCTTTCTTGATAAGTTTTTAAAAATAAAATTGAAGATGAATTTTTATGTAAATATTATTATTTAGTAAATTATTGAATGTTTATCTAGATAATAATAATAATAATAATAATAATATTATTTTCATTATCATTATTATCATTATTATTATTATTATTATTATTATTATTATTATTACTATTCAATTGTATACTTTTTTTGTAAAATTGTAAATAGAAATATAATCTTTGCAACTCTGTTACATTGGTTTATCAAATATTAAACTAACTATTAACAAAGGAAAAATTGATCGCTAAAAATATTGTTGTGTAAGCTAATATACATGTAACGACCCATTTGATCGTTTTGAATACTAGAGCTTTTTATTGCATAAAATACTCTTCCGATAGATTTTAAATGAGTGTTTTGGACTATTCGTAACAACAATTATAGTATTAATAGGGTAATTTTTATAATTTATTTAGTTGGTGGTTAAGGAAAACAACATTAAAAATTAATAGTGGACCATTTTTACTACTTTCATAATTAGTCATATATTATATTAGGGTAAAAGATAATTTGTAGAAGAACAGAAACGGCGTGGAACGAAAACCAAGTTGAAAAAGGGTGTGCATCAGGTAAACTTCAAAAATTCCACAGTTAGTTCTATGCAGATTGATTTTTAGGCAAGAGTTTATATTATTGTTATTTTGTTAGATAGGAATTAAGTGTGGGTGCCACTCAGGACTAGTTTTGGGTCGTGACAAACTTGGTATCAGAGTTTTAGGTTCAATGATCTCATCACACAAGGACAGGTCTAGTAGAGTCTTACGAAACGGTACGAGGACGCCTTTACTTTTCTTCGAAAGGCTATAGGACTTTAGGAAAACTCATCTTTTTCTTTCTTTCGTGCTATTATTTGAATCCAATTGGTATCTAGGTGATACAAATTTGTATCAGACCTTCTTCACTCTATTTCGCAGATTGTTAGAACTAGAGCAACAATTATGGCAACACCAACAACGGCAAGACATGGTGCGCCTGAGCCAACCATTGGGGTTACATCTCGAGGGGAGCAGTGGTGAGAGGTCGTGGTAAAGGTCGCGGGAGAAGACCCACTAGAGGCAGAGGACAAGCACCTGGTCCAGCTAGGGATAGAGCGGTGACCCCTCCACTGACTGATGAGGTAGCGAGAGAGGGTGATGAATAGGAAGATGAGCGGATTCAAGAGAAGGAAGTACCACCCCAGCCTACTCCAGAGATGATTAATCAGGTTCTCACTTATCTCAGTGGGTTATCTGATCAGGGTCAGGTACCCCAGCATTATCTGCACAAGCACCTTAGGTTTAGGGAGTACAACATGCAGTTGTTGTGTCTCCCTGCATGGATTCGTTCTTGAAAACACACACGTTTCCCCGATTGACTACAGGGCCTATAATTACTAGTGACCAGCATGATCTCTAATTTAAGTTCTTAAAGTTGAAACCTCCAATATTCAAGGGTAATGAATCTGAAGATGCTTATGATTTCCTGGTTGATTGTCATGAGCTGCTACATAAGATAGACATAGTGGAGAGTTCGGTGTTGAGTTTGTGGCCTATCAGTTTCAGGGGGATGCCAAAATGTGGTGGCGGTCTCATGTTGAGTGTCGACCATCAAAGGAACCACCTATGGAGAAGTATATACCTCGTACTTTGAGGGTCAGGAGGATAGATGAGTTCCTGAACATAGAGAAAACAAGGATGTTTGTTGTAGCTTATAAGGCCAAATTTTGTGCATTATCTATGTATGCCACTTAGCTTTGCTTCAGTACGCAAGAGTGGATTCACCGCTTTGTGAAGGGATTGAGGTCAGATTTGCAGATTCTACCTTTACAGGTAGCTTCTTCTGCAAAATCTTTTCAGGAAGTGGTTGATTTTGTGATATAGATAGAGGGGGTGAAGCCGGATGACTTCACCAAGGTGTCAACATTTAAGAAGCTTCTTAAGGGAGGTCAGTTTAGTGGTTCATACTCAAAGAGCATGAAGGAACATTAGGAACATTTGAGAATTGTATTGGGGTTGTTAAATGAGAAAAGGCTTTATGCCAAATTCTCCAAGTGTGAGTTTTGGCTCAATTCAATATCCTTCTTGGGGCACATGGTTTTTAAGGATGGAGTGATGGTGGACCCCACTAAGATTGAAGCAGTGAAGAGTTGGGTAAGGCCTACTAATGTTTCAGAGGTAAGGAGCTTTGTTGGTTTAGCTAGCTTCTACCGCCGATTTGTCAAGGGGTTCTCTTCCATTGCTTCCGAGTTGACCAATTTGACGAAGAAGAATGTTCCATTTGTATGGTCGGATGAGTGTGAAGAAAGCTTCTTGAAACTAAAGACCTTGTTGACAACTACACTGATTTTTGCCTTGCCAGTGGAAGGTAAGAATTTCATTGTTTATTGTGATGTATCGTATTCTGGTTTTGGTGTAGTGGGTAATGCAGGAGAGGAATGTAATTTCCTATGCATCAAGGCAATTAAAAGTCCATGAACGTAACTATACGACCCATGATTTGGAGTTGGCTGCAGTTGTATTTGCATTGAAGAAGTGGAGGCATTATCTATATGGGGTAAAGTGTGAAGTGTATACAGATCATTGCAGTTTACAATATGTATTCACTCAGAAGGATTTGAATTTAAGGCAGAGGAAGTGGATGGAGTTATTGAAATACTATGATATTACTATTTTATATCACCCGGGAAAAGCTAATGTTGTGGCAGATGCCCTAAGTAAAAAAGTAGGGAGCATGGGTAGTTTATCCCACTTACAGGTTTCTAGACGTCCATTGTCTAGAGAGGTTCAAACTCTGGCTAATGACTTTATGAGGCTGGAAGTACTGGAGAAAGGAGTATTATTGGCCTGTGTGGAGGCAAGATCTTCTTTTCTTGACAAGATTAAGGGAAAGCTATTTGATGATGAGAAGCTGAGCCGAATTCGAGATATGGTATTGCGGGGAGAAGCTAAAGAGACTGTGATTGATGAGGAAGGCGTCTTGAGAATTAAGGGGCAGGTGTGTGTGCCCCGTGTTGATGATTTGACTCATACTAATCTTGCAGAAGCTCATAGTTTGAGGTATTCTATACATCCTGGTGCAACAAAGATGTATCGTGATCTGAGACAACATTATTGGTGGAGTAGAATGAAGTGTGACATTGTTGATTTTGTTGCCCAATGCCCGAATTGTCAACAGGTAAAGTACGAGCATCAGTGGCCTGGAGGGACACTTCAGAGAATGCCCATTCCTGAATGGAAGTGGGAAAGAATTGCAATGGAGTTTGTGGTTGGTCTTCCAAGTACATTGGGTAAGTTTGATTCTATTTGGGTAATTGTTCACAGGTTAACTAAGTTTGCTAACTTCATTCCGATCAAGATGACTTACAATACAGAGAAGTTAGCCAAACTCTATATATGTGAGATTGTTGGATCGCATGGAATTCAGATCTCCATCATATCAGATAGAGATATGCAATTTACTTCTAACTTTTAGAGGACCTTGCATGCTGAATTATGTACTAGATTGGATCTTAGTATTGCATTCCACCCTCTGACCAATTGGCAGTCTGAGCAAACAATTCAAGTGCTAGAGGATATGCTTCGTGCGTGCGTGATAGATTTTGGTGGTCATTGGGATCAGTTCTTACCCTTAGTAGAGTTTTTGTACAACAATAGCTATCACTCGAGTATTGATAAGGCCCCAATTAAGGCATTGTATGGGAGGAGATATAGGTCTCCCATTGGTTGGTTTGATGAGTTAGAGAAAGTGAAATTCATACAGAAGAAGCTTCTAGCAACTCAGAGCAGGCAGAAGGAGTATGCAGATTAGAAGGTCAGGGACTTAGAGTTTATGGAGGGTGAGAAAGTCTTGATGAAGGTTTCACCGATGAAGGGTGTGATGCGATTCCGTAAGAGGGGTAAGCTTAGTCCGAGGTATATTGGGACCTTTGAAGTTCTTAAGCGTGTGGAGGAGGTGGCCTATGAATTTTCCTTGCCTCCAGGATTGTCAGGAGTGCACCCGGTATTTCATGTGTCCATGCTGAAAAAATACCATGGTGATGGAAACTACATTATTCATTGGGATTCGGTCCTACTTGATGAGAATTTGTCTTATGAGGAGGAGCCTGTAGCTATTTTAGATAAGGAGGTCCGCAAGTTGAGGTCAAAAGAGATTGCAACTATCAAGGTTCAGTGGAAGAATCATCTAGTTGAAGAGTCCACTTGGGAGAGTGAGGCTGATATGCATGAAAGATATCCACACTTTTTTATCGATTCAGGTACCCCTTCTTACCCTCGCCTTCTTTTGATCGTTCGAGGATGAACGATGGGTAAATTGGTATCTAATGTAGCGACCCATTTGATCATTTTGAGTACTAGAGCTTTTTATTGCATAAAATACTCTTCCGATAATTTTAGATAAGTGTTTTGGACTATTCATAACTACAATTATAGAATTAATGGGGTAGTTTTTATAATTTATTTAGTTAGTGGTTAAGTAAAATAACATTAAAATTAATAGTGGACCACTTTTACTACTTTCATAATTAGTCATATATTATATTAGGGTAAAAGATAATTTGTAGAAGAACAGAAATATCGTGGAACGAAAATCAAGTTGAAAATGGGTGTGCATCAGGTAAACTTCAACAATTCCACAGTAAGTTCTATGCAGATTGATTTTTAGGCGAGAGTTTATATTATTGTTATTTTGTTAGATAGGAATTAAGTGTGGGTGCCACTCAGGATTAGTTTTAGGTCGTGACAATACAATTAGTGAAAGAAATTTTGATCGTTAAAAATACTTGTGTGATTAAATTAGTTATTGTCGTGAAAATTTTTAAGAATCGGATGACAGATTAGTGAAGGAAAAAATCGATTGCTAAAAATGACATATAATGATCGAAATTTATGTTGTCAAAAAATATTATTTTAGCGACTAGATAAAATTTTGATCGTTAACTTTTAACATCGATTCTTTTAAGGGAAAAATGACAAATATACCCTCAAACTATCACAAATGGTATGCGGATACACCTCCGTTATACTTTTGGGACATTGGTTCCCCTACCATCCAAAAACTAGAGCATATATGCCCTTCACTATAATCGAAGACTAAATAGGGACATGTGGAACAATCTTATCCGTCGATCCGATATTTAATAAATGTCGGGGTGATGGATAAAAATATGACATGTGTATGTCCGTTAGTATAAAGGTTATATATGCTCTAGTTTTTGGACGGCATGGGGACTAATGTCCCAAAAGTATAACAGAGGGTTTCTACATACCATTTATGATAGTTGGAGGCTATATTTGTCCTTTTTCCCTTCTTTTAATGATAGATGATGAAGAATATTTTTTATCGTTATTATCTTTTAGCGATCAATTTAAACTTTCAATGATCAAGTTATTTCTAACTAAAGATCTTTTTTTTTAGTTATGTACCACCAAGGTTGGAGCAACAACATTTGTTTTGTGTGCTTACCTTTTCCTTTACTCTTTTTTTTTTTTTTGCTAGCTATTTTGTTTTGTTGTTTTGCTTGGACTTGGACCATATATTTAATTTTAATAGATTAAAAAGAAAAAAAAACACATTTGACTGGTTATCTTCATCCTCAAGTGTCTTCTTTTTTAGTTCGGAGAAGGGCCTAAAATATTTTTGTAACTATTTGAATTAGTACAAAACAATCCTTCATCCATCTTTGGGCCCCCAAATATCCTTGATGTCAACCTTTTGACTCAAAAATACATTTATGTCTAACGGATCATACTCATAAGGTGGATGGAGGGCAATATTGTATCAAATCTCATTGTTTAAGGGCATTTTAGGCCCTTTTTCGTTAAAATAATTTGAAATTACTTAACATATGAGCTCACATGATTGACTTGATTTTGAATGTCATAGTAAATTAAAAAAAAAAAGTTAGAATCTACTCTTTACACCCCTCCCCTCTCCCCTCCCCCCTTCCCCCATCCACCCCTTCACTTCCTTTCTCTTCCATTTTTTTATTTGGATCTTGTCAACTATGTTTTTTCCAATTTATGACAAACAAAAGAGAAAAAAAAAAAGGAAAATAATGATGATATTCATATAGAAATAATTAGTTCAATAAAATATTACTTAATTAAGCAAATACATATGAATATTACATTTTTTTTTGTGTACCCAAAATTTAAAATAAAAGAAGGGAAAGGGTCAAAATGCCCTTAAACTATGCGAAAGGAGCAAAAATCCCCTTCGTTTGTAGTTTGGTCCAAAAATATCACTGCCGTCAATATTTTGGTCCAAAAATGCCCTTATTGTTATTTAATGGGTCAAAAATTCTCATTTTCCAAAGAAATATATTATTTATTTTCTTTTAACACATTCATATTTTTAATAATATATTTTTTTTAAATTAGGAAATGTTTATCTTACTTCAATTAAGAAAAAAATAAAAAATCAAAATATTTCTTATTTTTTTAATAATTATTTTTTATCGTTCTATAAATACAAATTAATGATGGATGCATTATAATATTTTATATATGACATATAATATATGTTAAAAAGGGTATATGAAATTATTCTATTTTAATTGATACATGAGATTAAGAAGAAAAAAAATATTTCCTAAATATTTATTTCCTAAAGTGATTTTAAAAGAAAGAAAAAAAGAATATGGTTCTTTAATAATATTTTAAATAGAAATAATATGTGTTTAAAAAGGGAAAACAATATTTCTTTAGAAAGGGGCATTTTTGACCCATTTAGTAACTATAAGGGCATTTTTGGACAAAAGTATTGACTGAAAAGGCATTTTTGAACCAAAGTATTGACGGTAAGGGCATTTTTTTACCAAACTATAAACGAATGGCATTTTTGTTCCTTTCTCATAGTTTAAGGGCATTTTTTACCCTTTTTCCATAAAAGAATAAAAATAATCATTTCTCCTATCCCCACCCTCATCCCACCTTGACAATAGTACAAATTAAAAGAATATAAACATGTGAGTTCATTTCAAGTTTGAGTCCTGAATATCCTAATTAAGAACAAGATATTATAAAAGAATAAAAAGAGAAAATGAACAAGAGATTTGAATAATTGATAATAAAAATAAAAAATTTAGATAGACATTTAGTCGGTGTGAGTATGGATTTTAGTTGGATCCCCATTTATGAGTTGGGTTATAATAAATAGGGGGTTGATTTAAAATAGGCCAATTTGAAGATATCATAAAATTAATTCTTTTTCAATATTATTTTCAAGTGTCTCAGGTCAAAATATGAATCATACGTGGTTTTAAAAAATAATATTTTTTTAAGAATATCATTATTTTAAGAATATTATTTTTATTATTTATTTGAGGAGGGTTTAAATTTCGATCAATCAGATTAGGCAACATAATAAATTAATATTTAATAATTTTACTTTAACACAGCTATTAAAAATAAGGGTAAATATGAACCAAAGAATTAACATCGACGGTACTTTTGAGTCAAAAGGTTAACGTATTTTAGTACGAAAGGTGGATGAAAGATAATTTTGTACCAATTCAAATATTTTAGCCTTCTCCGTTTTTAGTTTTGTATTTTTCACTCATCTACTCCCATAGGACACAAATTTACTTGGGATTTTGAATTAAGGGTGACATTAAGGTGTCAAAATTAAATGGTGGTGACATAAGTTATTTTAATTGAGTGTAGGTGACAATTATATAATTAAGGATTAAGGATTTATAAGGAATTTGTGGGAGTTGCCCTCAAGTTTTTAAGTTGATAGTTTGGTCCATTGTATTAAATGAGGGGTAAAAGGGTAAAAGACTAAAGCCTAATTTAACCAAATATGGTGGGAACCAAAAATGGAGGGGAGTTAGCGAACCAAAAGGGGAAATAAAAGCTGCAAATATCCCCCGCCTCCCCACCGGATTCCTCTCTTTTTTTTCTTCTTCTTCTTCTTCGTTCTTGGGCTTGGTTTCTTCTTGTTCGCTTCATCTTTTTCTTCTTCTTCTTGTTCGTACATTGTTACTTTTGCCTACTATTTCTTGTGCTTCTTCTTCTTCTTATCTTTTTCTTGAATCAGATTTAGCTAATCAGTGGATCAGATTCCATTCTATATCAATTGACATTACTTTATAAGTAATTGTGTTCTCACACCATTGTTTGATAAGTAAAATTAATAGTTCTTTGAATCATTCATCATCATTTGGGTATACCTATAATTTTTTCAATAATTTGCATTCGCGTTTCCAACAGATGGCTATATCTATTGCAACAGTTGACTCGTGTTGAATAATTAAGTCAGATATTAGAACAGATGATAGTATTATGTTGCAACAAAAAGGTTATATGTTGCAACATATGACCTACATGTTGCAACATATGACCTACATGTTGCAACAAACTAGTTATATTCCCAGTTTTTTCATAATGAGAAGGTCTTACCTTTTAAAATAGCTGATCAGCCTAGTTTACTTGTTTATTTGGGTGGAGCAGTAATGCCTATGCTAAGAGCCTACCTGGTTTAAAATCCTATCGAGGAGAATCATAAGCTAGAAAAGACCAACAAGATATGTTAAATGATGAATTTGATGTTGTGGACATGAATAATCATGATGATGAAATTGGAGGAGATGAAGTGTCGGACCTTGGGAGCAACAATTCAACTTCTTCTCAATCATCACGTGTGAACAATGTTCAAGATGATGAAAATGATTTTTATAAGGGAATGACATTCAATAACAAGGAATAACTAGTAAATTCATTGAAAATTGCTTGTTTGAAAAGAGATTTGACTGAAAAAGGTGATCAATTCTCGTAATGTGTATTTTTTAAAATGTTCATATCCGGAGTGAAATTGATGGTTGAGGGCTGTGAAATTTACAAGTAGCGACAAGTTTGTCATTAGAATCTACAAAAAGTACCATGCATATAGTTCAGAGCATTTTACGAGCCATAATCCGCATGCCACAGCAAAGTTATAGGTAAATACTTTGAAAATAGGTTTCCAATGGTAAAGGCCCATCGACAAGAGACATGTCAAATCAAATCCGCACAGAATTGGGTTGTAAGGTAAGTTATTGGAAGATTTATAGGGGCATGGATCATGATAAGTCTTTGGTTAGGGAATCACATGAGCACGAATATGTAGTGCTTAATGTGTACCGTTATATGCTTGAAATTGAAAATCCAAGACGGCATTGTCGCTTGATGAAAATGGGAGGTTCAAGTACTTCTTTGTATCATATGCCGCTTGGATGATTAGTTTTCAACAAATGAGAAAAGTAATAGCCGTTGATGGGACATTCCTGAGGAGCAAGTATGAAGGAGTTTTGTTATCGGCGGTTGCACAAGATGCTGATAATCATATATTTCCAGTGGCTTTTTGTGTTATGAACAAGGAATGTGATGCCTTATATAAATATTTTTTGAACATATGAGAAGCTATGTAGATGATACTGATTAATTGTGCATTATTTTTATTAGGCATCCAAGAATTCAAAATATGATTTCAACTATCTACCCTGAATCTCATTATGGTTGTTGCATGTGACACCTTGGGGAAAATATTCAAAATAACTTTCACAATTCAAAGGTAGTATTCCATTTTTTATAAAGCAGCAAAGGCATATGATATATGTGAGTTCAATGACCATTTTAATCAAATAAGAGATTTGGTACCAAAGGCAGCTGAAACTCTTGAACGTATTGGATTCCACACATGGAGCAGGGCATTTTGCCCGAGAAATAAGTACATTACTGTCTATACTATCTTGTTTGAGTTTATTATAATTTTATGTTTTTTTGATTAATTGTTTTTTTGTTGTGTAGATATATCATTATGACATCAAACATCACCGAGTCGGTGAATATTATGTTTGATGTTGAAAGAGAATTTTCCATTGTCGCTCTATTTGATGAAATAAACAAAAGATTTGCACTTTTATTTCACTAGAGGCGTATGGAGCTGATGAACTCTGCAAATAGATTTGTTTCTTCAATTGAAAAAGACATATCAAAGTATGTCAACTCGGGCAACAAATTGTTGGCTCATCAAATTGCTAACTACAAGTTCCATGTCACTAGTCATGGTTATATTGCTATGGTGGATCTACAAAGAAGAACTTGTACTTTTAGAGTTTTTGACTTAGACAAAACTCTTTGTCCACATGCCATGGTAGTTCTTCGATCCCAATATGGTGCCGAATTTGAAAATCAAATTTATGAGTACTCATCTCCATATTATTCAGTGGAAAAATACATAATTGTACATTGTGAATAAATTCACTCTGGTGCCACCCGAAGATTCTTGGATTGTCCCTTTGGATATCTTAGAGAGAGAAATACCTCCTCCATATGTTGATCCAAGCGAACCTAGAAGAAAGAGAGATAAGAGATGGTGTGGAGTTGGTGAATCATTTCCAACAAGAAAAAATAAGTGTTCCGTATGTAAGGACTTTGGCCACAAAAGAACTACATGCCCAAATTGAAATGCTCCATAAGTATTGTTGAATTTTAATGAATGTTCTTTTTTATTTGAGGATAATGTATCTTATCTTAATTTGAATAAACTTTTTCACGACCCAAAATGAGTCATGAGTGGCACCCACATTTAACCTCCTAGGTAGGGGTACCAATGAATTCAACTGCAACTTATATTTATCGTTCAACTTAAAAAATGCTAACCATAATACGGAAACTTAAATCTTATTAATGTAGTAAACACAAATCCACTAACGTCTATTAAATATCGTTTCTCCAAAATCTGAAAGTCACATCAAGGACATTTAATCTCCAAATACTAAGTCTAAGAGTATCAAAGACAACAAAATAAATGAATAAAGTAATTTGTGTCCGAAAACTAAGGACATCATGTCATGACTGAGAGAATCCAACACGAGCTAGAATGAATAGCTCGCCTTGGAACTTGACGTGCTGGAGACTGGCTAGAGCTGGCGGCGAGTCAAAGTCGGTGGTACACTCGCTGCACTCCACAAAAGAAAAACAAAGAAAAACACAAGTGGGGCTCGGTACAGGGCAACATGTATTGAGTAGATATCATCGGCCGACTCAAAATAGTAACTAATATGCAGTAAGTAATAGTATAAAATCAACTATAGCACTTGGCCGATGACAAGACAAACAATGTGAATAAGTGACAACTGAAGCATGTACGTAATCAATCACAATATCAAGCACACAAATGAGGACTCATACCTCCACACCACGCTCATTTAGGAAATGGGTTATTTGAGATTGAGTACATTACGTTGTTTATATATGTTTTCCTTTAATGTTACCATGCCGGAACGTGACACCCGATCCAATAATACCATGCCGAAACGTGAAACCCGATCAAATAATACCATGCCATCACGTGACATCCAATCCAATAATACCGTTAATTTATCATTTATTATCACCTATTTTCACTTCATTAACAATATTTCATCAAGTCTTCTTTATTCAAGGCATCACTTCGATAGAGAAGGTTCAAGATTATAACTTTCACCGTCTCAAGATTTCAGACCATTCACAAACAACACATAGATTATCCAAAGCACACAACCAAGTACATAGAGAAATTTACAATATCACTTAATGACTATTAATTTCTATTAAGAATCTATCTATCATATAGAATAAACCATTACCTACCTCCACCGAAGAACTGATGTTAGCAAGCTACTTCTCCAATGGCTTTTCCTTTCCTCAATGCTTCGAAACGTTTCCAATCTATCAAGTATACAATATTTGTAAGTAGACACACTCAATTCTATAATCAAATTTCAACCTTGATCTCAATTAATAGGTCAAATCCTATATTTCTTAAATTTAAGCCTAGGTTTAAATCTCAATTTCTTTAATATCATAATTGTAATAGAATTCATGTAATATAAAAAAATCTATTATTTAATTACATATCTTAATATATCAAAACTTAAAGTATAATGTGATAACATATGAAAAATCTCAAACATCGAAGATGGATATGAAGTCACTGGCGTTAACTTACCACTGAACAAGTATGCACAACTTTCTTTTCCTAAATAAAAATCGGCCCATTCTACAATTATAATATTACTAGGTTGTCATCACCTCATAATTGTCCATCACCACGTTAATTTATTAGCCACTAACATTTGTCTCCCCCAAAAATCCTAAAACCCAAAACATAAACAGAACCTTCAATTGTTTGCTATCTTCAACTTAACACTAACACCACTGAACTTGTTCTTTCCGATTTCTCGTCTAATTTCAATATTATAATAGTAATAATCCTACGACCTTTGTTCATATTCACAAAATACATACTAAACTTACCTGAAGCACTTATCGGCCTCCTTACTTTTTGTGCCGCCATAGTTTAAGTTCTTGTTGAGTTTCTCACTCAAGATAAGAACCCCTAATTATTATTAGGACTAATTAAGGGAGTGGCAGAAGTCCCCCTACTAATTTTAATGTTGTTTTCTTTAACCACTAACTATATAAATTATTAAAAACAACCCATTAATTATATAACTAAAGCTACGAATAGTCCAATATACTCATTTAAAATTTATCGGAAGAGTCTTTTGTGAACTAAAAAGCTCTAGTACTCAAAACGACCTAATGGGTCATTACATTAGATACCAATTTACCCATCGTTACTCCTCGAACTATCAAAAAAAGGCGAGGGTAAGAAAGGGTACCTAAATCGACAAAAAGATGTGGATATCTTTTGTGCCAATCATCCTCAGTCTCCCAAGTAGACTCCTCTAGTAGATGATTCTTCTACTGGACCTTTATAGATGCAATCTCCTTTGACCTCAACTTGCGGACCTACTTATCTAGAATAGCTATGGGCTCCTCCTCCTAAGAATAAATCTCATCCAGTAGAACTGAATCCCAACGAATAATGTAGTTTCCATCACCATGACAGTCCGTTAGCATAGATATATTAAACACCGGGTGCACTCCTGACAATCCTGGAGGCAAAACCAATTTATAGGTCACCTCTCCCACCCGCTTAAGAACTTCGAACGACCCAATAAACCTCGGATGAAGCTTACTTCGCTTACCAAACTTTATCACACTTCATGGGTGAAACCTTCAGCAACACTTGCTCTCCCTTCACAGACTTCACTTTAAGGTTCTAGAAGCTTCTCTTGAATGAATTTCACATTTTCTAATGATTCCCTCAAAATATCAGTACCCAAGGTCTCAACTCAAATGCATAAAGCCAATCAATTAGAGACCTACACCTCCTCTCATACAATGCCTCAAATGGGGTCATCTCAATACTCAACTAATAACTATTATTATATGTAAACTCAACTAACAACAAAAATTATTCTCAATAACCACCAAAGTTAATCGTACAGACGTCTGCAACATGTTCTCAAGTACCTTGACATAACCATCAGGACAAATATTTTCTCACATAACCATGATAAGATCTTGAATTAATACTAGGTACAACCAGAAGTAAACCTGAACCAACCACCACATACTCATAATGCACAAACCATGATAGATCTTATCAATATTTCATTCTCACAACATAAACTTTCCATGAGCTTAAGTTATGTAAATCTGATCTTTAGACATCAAGTACTCATCCAGGGAGAATCGAACTTATCTAATCCAAAGAAAAAAATGATCAAGTAACAATCCATCGAGCGGTATACCCAAGCATACAGAACCTCTAACAACACTATCGAAATGCTAGATTAGTAGTTGTGATTGTAAATAACCCTTAAGAATGTTAGTTTTTGACCAAATGATCCCCATATTCAACCACACATAATCGGAACATGACCTCGACGACTAGATGAATATTAAGACTGATAGATAACTGTAAATACCCATGGTAGCTCTTTTATAAAATCTCATAAGCAAGGTGGTACATGTAGAACCACTAGAATACTTCAACAGCTCCAAGACAACACCAGATATGTCATCTGAGATAACCTAGTATGCCCGAACATCCTACTCAACCAAGAGGACATTGCAAGATCGGTGCATTCGATCCACCACTAGGGATCAACCCACAAAAGTGGAAACACGTGTGAGGATAGCTAGTGAATCATACTCCAAACCATGTATAGAATGAAATGGGTGGTCACATAAGAATATACGGAACCAATGTTTAATAACACTAAATGCTACCTCTAGAGAGCACATATCAAACATTTCCATTCAGTTGACTCCATTTCTTTGATTTTTAGCAACCCATAAACCACTGGTCTAGTCCCCATTACGATTATACCTATACTCTGTTTATCAAACTCCACATACTCGTCACATCATTCCACTGAAGTCCACACTCTCAATAATTAAACCATCATTACCACTCAATCCATTTACCTTACTGATGAGTCCACAAATTAGACTCATTTAGGGCTATATTTTAATAAGAATTGTGTCCTGAAATGCTTATTTTATCTCAATATCTGATGAAAATCCTTAAGTTTCAGGTATGTGAAGTTTTTAGAAAAACATGGACACTACATCGTAAAAAGGAACGAAAAGGCTGAAAAGAACGAAGAAATAAAGGCCTGAGGATCACCGAGTCCACTTGGCGAGATGACGAAAGGTCTCACTTTGCCTTTTGTTCCAGTGTGTTGAGCCCTGAAGGAAAGGATCAAGTCGGCAAAAAAAGGAGCAGTCGGCGCATCGCTAAGAAGTTCTGCGAAGCAGTACTATGTCGCCCAATGACCCAGAGCACGACAATGCCGAAGGATGGTGCAAATAGGCAATGAACTACACCAAAGGGTGAATCGCCGAGTTGATTGACGATTTCGACTAATGTCGCCGAATGGTCCGCTGCAGAATAGATTTTTGAAAACTATAAATATTCGTTGAGAGTTATAGCTTAGTATCAGAATTTTAGTGTGAAAAACAATTATTATAATTTTCATGTAGAATAGTACTTTTTATTTTGCTTTGAGTTTGAGAGGGTTTTGGAACTTGAAGAAGAAGAGGGTTTTGGAAACTTGAAGAAGATGAGGGTTTCATCTCCAAGGATTTGGACTTGGATCTCTTGATTTCTTCATTCTTGGCCTATAACAAGACTTAAATCTTCATACCCATTTTAATGCAAGTTCATTTAGGTATAAATTTATATCTCTTGATGTGTAGCTAAAAACCCCCATTCTTGGGGTGTGATTTAGCGAATATGGGTTAATATTGTTGTTGGGTCTTGCTTGTTGATAGATTAAATGTAGTTTAATTGTGATTTCACCTAGTAGTTGTGGTCGAATTTAATGGGTTTGTAGTTGCAAATATAAGTCCACCCATGTGTTTTCGACTTGCTTGAGAGAGAGGTCGTGAAACCAAGACTGCTGGACTGATGACCTAAGGAGTGGGTCGACACGAGGTTCAATGAGAGGGTGAGCCCTAGTCCCATATCCTAACACTCAGCTCGAGAGAGTGAGTGGGGTAAGGCGTAGGTTGGTCTTCATACGGCAAGTGGGTGTCCGAGAGGAACCCATTTGAAACGGGGTAAGTTGCTCGAGAGAGAATTTATTCCCACGTATAGCTTAGCCTAGTCGCTATTACTCTATAAATTCTCTATTGAAAGCATGTACCCAATAATTTAGATTAACCCGTATTCCGGTCACATCCCAAGAATCCCCCTCTCATTGTTAGATCTTCTTGTTGATTTCGCTAATTTTAGCTTTACTTGTGACAAAAACCCCAAATCGATATTTGACACTTTTGTGTCCCCCTTTAATTTACAATATTTATAATTGTTAATATCTTTAGCTAGGACTAGTTAGAACTAAATTTTATTTTTCTATAAATTCTCAAAACCACTCCCTTTGGACGATCCCAACCCTCGGTTGGGTTACTATATTATCGACGATCGTAGACACTTGAATCGGAAGTAGTGTCGTTTGTCACGATAAGCATCACCTACTCTAAACCAACACTTTTAAGTGAAACTTGTCCTTAGATCCTTTAACAATCAAAAGTAACAACATTTACGATCCAAATCATGCATAAGTCCTTCCAAATACTCAATACCGTATGCAATAAATCATTTCTTACGTTACAAATTCATACCTTGAAGATTTTTATAAATTCATGTATCTTAGCTTATCATCGATGGCCTCTCCATCGACCTTACCATATCATTCACTAAAAATTCAACTATACTCATTACTAAATTCAAAACCACAAAAGAACTTATCATCACACTCGAGTTGAACGTCTGTACACTCCTTTCTTAAGTCTTATCCAATAGTTTTTAACCAATTTGATGAATCGGTTACACTATTACCATAACTAGAGCAAAATGGATAAAACCACGCGTCTCTGAACTCAGTTCTCAGCCCTTCTGAAGAGACCTCTTTAGCCGTTTCAATCAGAGAAAATATTCTTAGTCTCACCTCTTTCTGAAGGCTACACTACATTCCACTAATTTTTTTTTTTTTTTCATTATGACTCTAGCTCCTTTGAATTCTATTTGAGCAGTATCCCAGCATCTCCTAAAAATTTCCATACAACCACATTACTCACCAAATAGTAGAAAATCACAACCTTAGATACTCGCAAGTCTTTATTACCATACAAATTCATTTAACCAACAAATCCTTATTATATAGTTTCATCCCAATCACAATCCATCATGAACTCTTTTTACCATCATGCTCAGTTAGCCCTTCCTATCACCACGAAGTCAACATTTTCATCAAAATGACACCTCAAATTTAGTTATATCAATCAAACCAAAGGACTAACTCAATTTTAAATGCATTTTCTTACTAAAATCTTCAATTGACTTCACCCAAGTATACTCATTAGGACTTTCTTTACTTATAATCTTGTCATTCCTGTATCAATCCACTCCATTAGAGCTTAAGATAAAATCACCAGTCCCCATTTAGTATCTTCAAGATACACTCCACAACCTAATACATTAATACCGTACCAAGGATTCACCACTAAAGTCTTCCTTAAAAACAATGCTTAACCCAAGCGTCTGTAATAACAAACTAGTTGGTTTATCGGAGGTGGATGTGACATTGAATCTCATTATCTGAACATGTCATACAACGGAAAACTCCTTTAGTAGTTCATATTCATTCTTGATAATTGACGTATTCATTTCCACATAACACTAGTACTACCACAACATGAAAGTCTGTTAGATCCCTCACTAGAATACATCATACCTATCAAGAACATCGTATCCAAATAGCCCACACATTTTTACTCATTGAATAGCTGCAAAACATTATCAAATATGTTATGTCTCTATCCCCAAGTGATTACATTCTTCCTTAGATCAGGTCATTAACAAAATTAACACACCTCATAACTCTAATCAAGTAAGCATAAACACTGTTGTAGTAGTTGTATCATGACCCTTTTTGATATACACTGAATCTATGAAATTATAGTAGAGATTGTGACCTCAATCCTTTCACAAAGAACCGAACACTATTTCGAACTAAAGTAAAACTGAGTCACATATTTGGATAAAGAACGAAATTTGGCCTCATAGGCTGCAACATATATCTTCCGTTACTCTATATTTAGGAACTCATCTCTCCTCATATCCCTCAAAATCTGGGGTATATACTTCTCCATGAAAAAGCTAGAACATGTTACCCAAGTCATAGGTAGTTCCTTAATTGGTCAGCACTCAATATGAGACCGCCAGCATATTTTGGCGTCTCCCTGAAACTGGTATGTCACAAACTCAACACCAAACCTCTCCACTAAATCCATCTTATAAAGAAGGTCATGACAATCAACAGGGAAATCATAATCATCTTCATATTCAATATCCCTGAAGAACAAGGGTTTCAGGTTTAAGAACTTGATAAAGATATCGTGTTGGTCATTAGTCATTAATGCCCATAGTTAATCGGGGAAACATTTCCATTTCCAAGGACACATCCCCTCTTTCTAGTGTTGGTATTGTCACTTATGTTGCTCTAGTTCTGACCATAAGCGAAATAGAGTCAAGGAGGTCAGATACCAATTTGTATCACCTAGATACCAATTGGATTCAAGTAATAGACGAAAAAAGAAACAAATGAGTTTTCATAAAGTCCTATAGCCTCTCAAAGAAAAGTAAAGGGGTGCCCGTACCATTCCGCAAGACTCTACTAGACTTGTCCTTGTGTGATGAGATCACCGAGCCTAAGGCTCTGATACCAAGTTGGTCACGACCTAAAATGAGTTATGAGTGGCACCCACGCTTAACCTCCTAGGTAGGCGTACCAATGAATTCAACCCCAACTTATATTTATCGTTCAACTTACAAAATACTAACCATAATGCGGAAGCTTAAATCTTATTAATGTAACAAACACAAATCCATTAACGTCTATTAAATATCGTTTCCCTAAAATCTGAAAGTCATCACATCAAGGACATTTATTATCCAAATACTAAGTCTAAGAGTATCAAAGACACCAAAATAAATGAATAAAGTAATTTGTGTCCAAAAAGTAAGGACATCATGTCATGACTAAGAGAATCCAACACGAGCTAGAATGAATAGCTCACCCTGGAACCTGATGTGCTAGGGATTGGCTAGAGCTGGCGGCGAGTCAAAGTCGGTGGTAAACTCTCGCTGCACTCCACAAAAGAAAAACAAAGAAAAACACAAGTAGGGCTCAGTACAGAGCAACATGTACTGAGTAGATATCATCGGCCGACTCAAAATAGTAACTAATATGTAGTAAGTAATAGTATAAAATCAACTATAGCACTTAGCCGGTGACAAGACAAACAACGTGAACAAGTGACACTGAAACATGTACGTAATCAATCACAATATCAAGCACACACACGAGAATGCATGCCTCCACACCACGCTCATTTGGGAAATGGGTTCTTTGAGATTGAGTACATTACGTTATTTATATATGTTTTCTTTTAATGTTACCGTGCCGGAACGTGACACCCGATCAATAATATCATGTCGGAATGTGACACTCGATCCAATAATACCATGCCGGAATGTGACACTCGATCCAATAATACCGTTAATTTATCATTTATTATTACCACTTTTAACTTCGTTAACAATATTTCATCCAGCCTTCTTTATTCAAGGCATCACTTCAATAGATAAGGTTCAAGATTATAAATTTCACGGTCTCAGTATTTCAGACCATTCACAAATAACACATAGATTATCCGAACCACACAACCAAGTACATAGAGAAATTTACAACATCACTCAATGACTATTAATTTCTATTAAGAGTCTAGCTATCACATAGAATAAACCATAGCCTACCTCCACCGAAGAATTGAAGTTTAGCAAGCTACTTCTCCAATGGTTTTTCCTTTCCTCAATGCCTCGAAACGTTTCCAATCTATCAAGTATACAATATTTGTAAGTAGACACACTCAATTCTATAATCAAGTATCAACCTTGATCTCAATTAATAGGTCAAATCCTATATTTCTTAAATTCAAGTCTAAGTTTAAATATCAATTTCTTTAATATCGTAATTGTAATAGAATTCATGTAATACAATAAACCTATTATTTAATTACTTATCTTAATACATAAAAACTTAAATTATAATGTGATAACATATGAAAAATCTCAAACATCGAAGACTGATATAAAGTCAATGGCGTTAACTTACCACTAAACAAGTATATGCATAATTTTCTTTTCCTAAATAAAAATCGACCCATTCTACCATTATCATATTATTAGGTTGTCATCACCTCATAATTGTCCATCATCATGGCAATTTATTAGCCACTAATATTTGTCTTCCCCAAAAATCCTAAAACCCAAAACATTAACAGAACCTTCAATTGTTTGGTATCTTCAACCTAACACTAACACCAATAAACTCGTTCTTTTCAATTTCTCCTCTAATTTCAATAATATAATAATAATAATAATCCTACGACCTCTGTTTATATTCACAAAGTACATACTAAACTTACCTGAAGCATTCGTCGGCCTCCTTACTGATTGTGCCGCCGTAGTTGAAGTTCGTGTTGAGTTTCTCACTCAAGATAAGAACCCCTAATTATTATTAGGACTAATTAAGGGAGCGGTAGAAATGCCCCCTACTAATTTTAATGTTGATTTTTTTAACCACCAACTATATAAATTATTCTTAAAAAAACCCATAAATTATATAACTATAGCTACGAATAGTCCAAAATACCCATTTGAAATTTATCAAAAGAGTCTGTTGTGAACTAAAAAGCTCTAGTATTCAAAACGACCTAATGGGTCGTTACAAACTTATGTTATTTATATAAAATGTGTGATTTATTTTGAACTAATGCATCTTTAAAACATAATTGTGGATCTGTTAAAACACATGTCAATTATGTGTTACTACTTACAACAGAATATTGCATTTATTCCAACATATTTAGTTGTGTGTTAGTTCCTACAATATAATTGTGCATTTGTTCCAACATATGTCGATTATGTATTAGATCTTACAACGGAATATTGTATGTGTTCCAACATATATCAATTATGTGTTACAACTACAACATAATAACGCATATGTCCAAACAAAGTAGGCATATGTTGCAACATATGTCTATTCTGTATATATTTTCACTAATTAATAACTATGTTTTAAGTGTGACGAATCAATCACATACTGTCAATAGAACAACTTTCAAGAAAAATGTTATCATTAAAGAAACATAATTACAACTCTTCATACTCTACCCCTTTTTCAAAAAAAAAAGTTTGTTGCAGTTGAAAAGTGCAACTTCTTCTTTAGAATTGCAACTCTTCTTCAGAAGTTGCAATTCTTTTTTAGAAGTTACAACTTTTCACATTCCTTATAAAAGAAAAGACAAGACTTTTGTTGGAAAGGAAGTGGAAATTTTCAAAAATGACTAGGAAGATTAAAAAACGAAAATTTACAAACTACATTGAATCCCTTCCGAGGTGTCTACTTATTGATATCATTGAAAGGATTGCTTTCAACCCTTAAATTTAATGAATCTTATATTAAGGTATGTATGTATATAAATCAATTTTCGCCTCTTTTTAGATTTTATTTTCTAATCGTTTGATTTGATTTCTCAGTTCCACGGTCCTTAATCAAGTCGGTAATGAAACTTATGTATATCAAAAGGTATTGTTGGTCGACTTTCCTAATTTTAGATGGCCGGTGAACCGTCGGTTAGTAGTTCAAATATATATTTCTTTCCTGGATATTTGTAGAGCATTAGGGAATTTAGAAGCCTTATAAAGGAAATGTATGGTAATTTTTAATGTTTTTTTGTATGTATTCACGTTTTTATCAATGTATTATACCTTTTAAATGTGTTTACTTCTTCTGTAGTTTGAGTTTTTCAATAATAATGATTCAAATGCATTGGAAATGATTAATCAAACAGCTGACGGAGGCCACATTGGTGCATCCTATGTGCTTGCCATAATTTCAATCTTTAAGGGATGGTGAATCCATGAGATAAGGCTTAATGTTCATTGCCAACATGAACCAAATGGAGACACAAAAAATCAACATAAGTTACAACAAGTTTTAGGTAGAATGTGGGTGTCAGAACCTCATGTGTTGGAAGAAAGACCCATTTGTTGCATTGTTCATCGACATGAGCAAAGCCTTCACAAGAATGGTTGGCCCACGGGAAGTGACGATGAAGATGATATTCATTGTGAATTATGTAGCTGTAATTTAGAACTAGATTATATAATTAAATTTTTACCTCATAAACCTGTTGTTGGACATTGAACCTATTCCATCAATTATGTTTGTTATTTTGTAGTTAAATTTTGTAGAACTGACGTATTAATCTATGTATATCTATATCCCTATGTCTTCTTATTTTTTTTCATATTCAATAAGTTCTGTTATTGTTTTCTATTATATAGTTGTTTGGCATATGTGGCAACATATGTATATTCTTTTGTCATATGTGGAAACACATGTATATTATGTGGCAACATATGTACATTCTGTTGGATAATTCGGTCATTTTTGTGTTGAAATTGTAACAAATTTGTCATATCTTGCAACAAATGGATAACCTTACATGTGGTTTTTGGTATTAGTTCAATTAAGTTGTGACCTAATACAACATGTAGCACTAATATATATTCTTATAACATGTCTAAATATAAAATTATGGTCTAATACAACAACTTTCATCAAATTTATTAATTATTTTTATAAATACTATTATACCACTAGTTCATCATACAATGACTATATAATTTCATATGATAGTTATATAACATCATAGGAGATCGTTGTCAAAGTGTTATAGCTTTTTTTTTATTGCTAAGTTATGGTCCAAAGTAATAAAATATGGTCCATTTTTATTTTTTTATTAAATTACCTAATTTATCAGTTAAAACATCCAACAAATTGGCATCTGTGACAACATATGTGCATTCTTTTGGATAATCTAGTGAATTTTGTGTTGAAATTGCAACAGATTTGTCATATGTTGCAACATATGGATAATCTTACATGTGGTTTTTGGTATTAATTCAATTAAATTGTGACCTAATACAACATGTAAAACTAATATATAGTCTTATAACATGTCTAAATACAAAATTATGGTCTAATATAGCTACCTTCATCAAATTTATCAATTAATTTTACAAATATTATTATACCACTAGTTCATCATACAATGACTAAGTAATTTCATATGACAGTTATATAACACCATAGAAAATCGTTGTTCAAAGTGTTATAGCATTTATTTCATTGCTAAGTTATGGTCCAAAGTAATAAAATATGGTCCAAATTAACATTTCCTATTATTAAATTACCTAATTAATGATTAACACAATCATCATATTAGCATATGTGGCAACACATGTACATTCTATGGGATAATCTGGTCAATTTTGTGTTGATAATTGCAACAGATTTGTCATATGTTGCAACATATGGATAACCTTATATGTGATTTTTGGTATTAATTCAATTAAATTGTGATCTAATACAACATGTAACACTAATATATAGTCTTATAACATGTCTAAATACAAAATTATGATCTAACACAACAACCTTCATCAAATTTATCAATTATTTTTACAAATGTTATTATATCACTAGTTCATCATACAATGACCAAGTAATTCTATATGATACTTATATAATATCATAGGAAATTGTTGTTCAAAGTGTTGTAGAATTTTTTATTGCTAATTTATGGTCGAAAGTGATAAAATATGGTCAAATTAAACATTTCTCTTATCAAATTACCTAATTTATCGATTAACACATCCATCAAATTGGTATATGTGGCAACATATGTACATCCTGTTGGATAATCTCATAAATTTTGTGATAAAATTGCAAGAGATTTGTCATATGTTGCAACTTATGAATAACCTTACATGTGACTTTTGCTATTAATTCAATTAAATTGTGAACTAATACAACATGTAACACTAATATATTGTCTTACAGCATGTCTAAATATAAAATAATGGTCTAATACAACAACCTTCATCAAATTTATCAATTATTTTACAAATATTATTATACCACTAGTTCATCATACAATTACTAAGTAATTCCATATGATAGGTATATAACACCATAGGAAATCGTTGTTCAGAGTGTTATAGCATTTTTATTGCTAAGTTATGGTCCAAAGTAATAAAATATGATTTAATTTAATATTTTTTATAATTTAATTACCTAATTTATCGATTAACACATCCATCAAATTGACATATGTGGCAACATAAGTACATTCTGTTGGATAATCTGGTCAATTTTGTGTTGAAATTGCAACAAATTTGTCATATGTTGCAACATGTGGATAACCTTACATGTGGTTTTTGATATTACTTCAATTAAATTGTGACCTAATACAACATGTAACACTAATATATAGTCTTATAACATGTCTAAATACAAAATTATGGTCTAATACAACAACCTTCATCAAACTTATCAATGATTTTTACAAATATTATTATACCACTAGTTCATCATACAATAACTAACTAATTCCATATGATAGTTATATAACACCATAGGAATCATTGTTCAAAGTGTTATACCATTTTTTATTGCTAAGTTATGGTCCAAAGTAATAAAATATGATTTAATTTAATATTTTTTATTATTATTACCAAATTTATTGATTGACATATCCATCGAATTAGTATCTGTGGCAATATAAGTACATTTTGTTGGATAATCTGGTCAATTTGATGATGAAATTGCCACAGAATATGAAGAATTTGCAACAGAATACGAAGAAGTTGCAACAAAATACAATATGTTGCATTCCCATGGGCAGACCTCGACCCATAACTAGCCCAACATCAATTAGCGGCCCATTCTCCTAGTCACTCACTCATTATAAATAGGTAAACTTAGGTTCCCTTAATTCACACTCGCAAAGCAAAGCTCTCATTTTTTATTTTCTTCCTCCTCTCTCCACTCTCACTCATAAAATCACCCTCCCTTAGAAGATGTTACCATGTTGGACGAATCTAAGTCTCCGCATGCTCGTGTTTTGGGTGATAATGTAATTATGTTGTTCTCAACTAATATGATTTCTTCTTCAACTGTGCTCTCAGTGCATGTATGATGGTCATTGTCTGTTTTTATCGGATCTTGTCTAATAGAGGGTAGCTTCATCATTTGGTAAATCTTCTTGATTTATAACATATTGTTTAGTCTTGTGACGGAGTGCATGGGTAGCTCACTATGGTTGTTTGTTTTTCTATAGGTTGACTTGTGATGGAGTGCATGGGTGGCTCTGATCCACCACCCTTCAAGAATGTTGATGCCCCTCCAGGTTTAATCTGTCAATGTTGACTCCAGATCCAAGTCCGTTTTTGTTGGCTGAAGTAGTAGTATAGATGTAAATTTTGGTTAATTTGTTGGCGTTAATTCCTTTGTAAATATAGATGCTTCTACGTAGCTTAGCCTTCTCTGAGTGGTGATACTACTTGCATGTCACTATCAATAGCATGTTTAATTTTGCCAAATTATGTGCTTGAATTTCTCTTTGGAAGCTGGATGTTGAATTGGAAATTTATAATTACCACACATAATTGACATTTGTTTCAACAAATTAAATAATGCTACTTGTTTATAGACTAAATCCCTCAAATTGACATATATTTCAACAGATAAAAAGTGTTGCTTTGTAAATACTAAATCCATCAAAATGTCATATGTTGCAACAGATTAAAAAGTGTTGCTTTATAAAAGTCATGGGCATGCCCAGCCTAAAACTGGCTCAATCGGCCCATTATTTCATTTTCTGTAAGGGATATAAATAAGTTGTTCAAGATAGGGTTTTCATTCACAAATCATCTATCGAGATAGGGTTTTCTTTTCTTCCTCGCCGCTTCGGTTTCTCCGCTTTCTCTATATCTTTCTCTCTCCTCTCTCTCATTTTTATTTTTTAATTTATTTTTACGTGATGGAGTGCATGAGATATAAATGTATATTTATGTTTATGTTTATGTTTATGTTAAATAATGATGTTATTTATTTTATTAGATGTTCTGTTCTTTGTTTTATTAACACGCAGCTAAGGCGCATGCGTGAATTTATCAATTTGATTTGGTTAAATCAAATCAATAAATAAGAGATTAGCCTTTCATATGCTGTCAAATCAATATAGTCATTGGGTAAGAATAATTTTTTTTAAATATAGCTCAGTACTAGAGATCTCATGAAAGAGTTGGCTAGTTTTGTTTATTTTTGTTAGTTTTTATATAATGTCAAATGCAATATTGAATCTAATTTGTAATGATGAGAATGATCTCATGTTGGGTGTGAAAATCTGTTGCAAACATGGAGATTTACTTTCGATGCAAACAACATGGTCGGAGGATAATTTAGGTCAAAGATTTTAGTTTTGTCCACGCTATCGAGTATGTTTTCTACAACTTGGTCTGGAGATCTGTTGTTTGTCTTTGTTTTGATTTTTATTTAATTTAAATTTCTTTGTGGTGTGTTTTAGGAGAATGCATGCAACTTCTTTAGATAGAAGGATCGTAAAGATATTGATATATGATCCAATTTCGTTATTTTGAGATTGGCGAAGAGAATTAAGCAGTTGGAATTTGATCATGAAAGACATATTAAAAGAAGTAATAAATGGGTGATGAATGAGAAGAACAAGAGCAAATGTTGTAACAACTAGAAGCTAATCTTCGTTTTCATTGTTGTGGTCTTTTTCATATTTTTCTGCATTACCAAGAATGCTACGAAGGATAGAAAATTCTCATGTAGTTGTGTGCATCCATTAAAATTATCATAGTTGTTGAAATAAATAAGCATAGTTTTGCACTTATGTTCCAACATATGCACAATTATGTATACTTGTTTTTAACATAACATAACAACAGTCACAAGATGAGTCATATGTTGCTACATATGGCCAATACGTTGCAACATATCACACTTTTGTTCCAACACATGACTCATATGTAGCAACATGGGTCATCTGTTGCAACAGATAAAACAAATAAACATAGTTATGCATTTCTGTTCCAACAGATGCACAATTATGTATACTTGTTCTTAACATAACATAACAGCATATGTTGCAACAGATAAAACAAATAAACATAGTTATGCACTTCTGTTTCAACAGATGCACCATTATGTGTACTTGTTCTTAACATAATATAACATCATATGTTGTAACAAATAAAATAAATAAACATAGTTATGTACTTTTGTTCCAACAGATGCACAATTCTGTGTACTTTTAACATAACATGACATTAATATCATATGTTGCAACAGATAAAATAAATTATTGTCATTAATTACAAACACATTGTCAAGGCTCGAAACTCCGAGATACTATCCCAGCAGTCCAAACTCATTGCATCCTTCCAACTGTATTGTCACACAACTTGGTGTTGGTAGGTTGAATTAATGTACCGGTTATCAAATTCTTAATAAATGCAAGTGAGTATGACCAGCACGCGAAATTGATTTCATTTTTTACCATGGGTTCCACTCGACCTTTAAATTCCTATGGTTCATTGAGAAACTTTCCTTGCAAATGCTTCATTATTCCACTTTGCCTCAACAAGCTTCGCATCAACTCGAACACGGGTTGTATGAATGTCAAGAACTTGTCGTGTTCATAATCCATCATGTTGCATTTATAAACATTCATACGACCCTCGTGCAAGAGGATCTCAAGAGTCACAAAATGATTATTATTCGTGTTCATGATTTATAAACATTCATACGACCCTTTTTTGCCCCAATCCAATCCATGCCTCCAGGGTATGGTCTTATTCCCCTTACATAGTTAATCATATCGCCATTCCATACAAACTCATCGAGTAACTGCTTTAAGCTTCTGTCACTAGTTGTTGTTGCTTCCTCGCTAATACTCTCGTACTTTTTTTGAAGTTGGTATAGAAGTCGAGATCCATGATTCTATCCATGAAATCATAGTACTCATGGAATCTCAAATACCTCTCCCGTATGAGACTAATAATTTCATCAGCATACTAAAATAAAATTAATATTAAAGAGTAAAGAAGAGTAATCATTGAAAAGATAAAATAAAAGATTATAAAATGAAGGTTAGTACAGAAAATTACCCAGTCTTCCCACCACTCATCTATACTTGTCCTCTTCCTAAAATCATTTCCATAAAAAAATGTTGTATCTTGCACGTTGATCTTTTATTTTCATCAGTTCCAAAAAAATAACCTTTTTAGCTACATGCACCATTTTATAAACATTCACATGTTTGAGCTCCATCTTCTCTCCTATGACCATTGGCAATTATCTAAATATTTTTTCTTCAAAATGTGTATTGCCTTGATAAAGGATTTTTTTCTCATCTGGGCTTGTGGAGAATATGGATCCCGAACCTTGTTTGATGGAATAACCTTGCCCCCCCCCCCCCCTTTTCTTATTTAAATTCATTTGCAGCCTCACTCAATGTTTGAAGTTACATGATAGAATCATCATCATGTTTCCTGCACTTGTCATATAAAAAGCCAGAGTATCTACTACAAGAGGTAGCCCAAACACTTTGTCCATCAACACCAGCACCAACACAAATACCACCATCAACATCAACACCAACACCGACACCAATATTAACAACAGACCCTTACCGCTGCATCAACCATATCATCATTAAAAACAACTAACTGATAATTAACTCTTGCCCTTTTAATGGTTGTTGCTCAAACCAATTCCCTTTTAACTCTATCAACTACAGGATCAAATAATGTTATAACAAACCCTAGAGTAATTAGATATGGCATTTGTAACTCCTTTTCTATTGGGAGAAGTCATGGATGCACAATCTAAAATTATAAAAATGAGTCATCTGTAGAAATATTTAGATCACATGTTGTAACATATGGGTCATATGTTGCTACAGATGGGTCATATATTGTAACATTTGGGGCATTTGTAGCAACATTTGGGTCACATGTTGCAATATATGCATCATTTGTAGCAACATATGACTCATATGTAGCAACACATGAGTCATTTGTAGCAACATTTGTGTTACATGTTACAACAGATGCATCATCTGTAAAAACAGACGAGTCATCTATAGCAATTTTTGGGTCACATATTGTTACAGATGGGTCAAATATTGTTACAGATGGGTGATATGTTGTAACATATGAGGCAAATATAGCAATATTTAGGTCACATGTTGCAACAAATACATCATCTATAACAACATATGACTCATATATAGCAACATGGATGTAACGACCCTACCGAAGCCACATAAGCCGATAACTCACGAGATTTTTTTTTTGTGCAAATATATATAGTGTCCTCATATTAGAGAAAAAAAATATGTATCTAACTTTCGGGTATTCAAACTAGGTGGTTCATGCTTCACACCATCATTCAAAGTTAGTGGTAAATTTAATATATTACAAGACTTGGGCTTACACACCCCAAAAGACCAAAACATATAGTCATACTTATATTACAACCCATGGTGACATGATCAAATTCGTCCTCAAAACTTCATGTAAATATACAACACATAGAGCATGTACAAGTCCCAAGGTTTATGCAAAATATAGATGTCTATATGCAATTGTGATCTTCCATCCCCAATGGCCAGCTTCATGCCTCCTCTCGATCATTCCCTACGATAGAAACAACTATCGCTAAGCATATAGCTTAGTGGTGTAAAAACTATAGTTTCGGAGCCGTCAGATTCACAAAACAAACTTTCTCAAGTTCTGGCCAACATAATTGAACATAATTAATAAATCAAGTAAACAATATATCAAGAGTATCAAGTTCGATATTTAAAGACCCAAATATCAAGAACGTTCATAGCATCATTTTCCAAGAGATTCAACAACAAGGCTCGCCCAACGTGTACATCATGTCCTCACACCAAGCACAACAAGTATCAAGAAGGGTCGACGCCCTGTATCAAGAAGGGTCAAAGCCCAATAATCAAGAGAACCAAGAACCATATTAAAAATGGTTTTCTAATTCGTACTTAAAATGGACAACATCCATACTTAGGACGAACTAAAAATCCAGAGTCAAGATGGCAAATGATCCGAATCAAGAGGCATGCCAAGAGTGACAAAGTCACAACCACAAGAAGGACAAGGTCCCAACAAGAGTGCCAAGTGATCAAACAATCCATACAAGTGGGCGAGTTACACAAGCATCGTTAACGTCTCAAAGGATACCAACACAACAATGCAAAGTGACAAGAGGTAACCAAGATACCAAGATCCAATTTCAAATATACTAGAGGTTAAAAGAGTGCAAGTACAAGTTTATACACAAACCTCAATGCTTTAGCAAAGAGACAATCCAACCAAAGTATCAAGGTCCTCAACTTGTTCACGAGTATATACAACCTTTAAAATACAATTAAACAACTTCTTTAATCCCTAGCAGCTCAATAATATTGATGTAAA
>JAJOOH010006089.1:0-50664 GCA_029582605.1 Solanum gracilifrons
AACTTTGAGTGCAATAAATAAAAATGTCAAGTTTGTGTGAAATCTAAGTATGCTAAGCATTCTTATAAATCTGTTGAAAGGAATTTTAATTCCTTAGAGTTGATTTACACTTACATTTGTGATATGAAGTCAACACCATCTCGTGGTGGGAAAAAGTATCTCATAACTTTTATTGACAAATTGCATTTGAAATGGTTATGTATATTTGCCGATGGTAAGGATGAAGCAATAGAAACATCTAGGCAATATAAAATTGAAGTTAAAATCAGTTGGGAAAAAGATAAGAAGTGATAGGGAAGGAGAATATAAATCTCCTTTTGCAGAAATATGTTTGGAAAGTGGATTTATCCATCAAACTACTGCCCTATTCACCTCAATCTAATGGAATTGCAGAATGAAAAAAAATCGAACTTTGGAGGAAATGATGGCTACATTACTTATAAGTTCAGGTTTACCACAAAACTTGTGTGGAGAAGCTATCCTTATAGCAAAAGGGAACAACAAAAAAAGTTATCTTTTCAGAAAGAAAGAAATAAAAAGTTTTGTTTGTTCAGGACACAATCTATTCCATATGAGAAATGGAAAGGAAGGAAATCCAACTTGAAATATTTCAAAGTGTGGGGTGTCTAGCCAAAGTCCAAGTTCCTATTCCTAAAAGGATTAAAATAGGACCTATGACTGTGGACTGTAAAATTAGACTCGAGTAGTCTAATGAAGGGTCTAAAAGACCTTGGAAAGAAAAAAAAATGAGAATGTACTTAATAAAGAGATTGAGAGGCGTAGTAAATGTCAAAGGACATCTACTTCCTTCGAATATGATTTTGTAACATTTCTTGTGTCTTCTGTAGACTCATGTTTTTGGAAAGATGGTATCAACAGTGAGATTGATTCAATCTTGAGCAACCATATTGGAAGTTAATTGACTTTCTTCCAGAAAATAAACCTTTGGGTTCAAACTGAATCGTCAGAAGGAAAATGAAAGTCGATGAAACTATTGACAAATACAAAGCAAGACTTTTTGTCAAAGGTTGTACACAAAAATAAGGTTTTGATTTTGTCGACACATACTCGCCAGTAACTAGAATTACATTCATTCGGATGTTAATTGCATTAGCTGTGATATATATGACCTCCAAATTCATCAAACGAATGTGAAAACAATTTTCATAAATTGAGAATTGGAGAAAGAAATTTACATGGAATAGCCCGACGGTTTTGTGGTTCCTGGCAAAGAAAAGAAAGTGTGCGAACTTGTTAAGTCACTTTATGGACTAAAACAAGCACCCAAATAATGACATAAGAAATTTGACTAAACTATATTGGTAAATGGATTTAAGAATGATGGAAGTGATAAATGTGTTTACATTAAAATCACAAGGTAAACACATACAAGTGCAAAATATATATATACATCGATTATCATTTCAGGAGAAATGCACAATTCCACATTCTCAATAATAAGTAGATATAGGAAATCAATGGTCCTCTCATGAAATCCATACCCAATCTGTTAGTGTGCCAGAACGTGTCACCCGATCCTAATTAGTGTGCCGGACGTGACACCCGATCCCATATATGCGCCGAAACTTGGCACCTAATCCAAGTTAGTGTGTCGAAATGTGACACCCGCTCCACTATAAGTGTCAGAACGTGACACCCGATCCCAGTTAGTGTGTCGGAACATGACACCCAATCCATTCAACACAACCACAATCACAATTGCACTCATATCATAGAATCAAGTGTTGAATCATGGCATATATTTGTTCATTCATACTTATTTCATTAGGTTTGATCAACGAGGCTTCATTCATATACATACATGCATTACAATGAAGTAATCACCAACATATATCACACAAACAAGAAATCAAGTCAACACCTACCTCAAAATCAAGTTTGGATCCATCTAAGGCACTTGAAGCTACCTTTTCTGGATTCTTTCTGCTTGTTCCTGGTCTAAAAATAACAAATTAATACAAGGATCAATTAATTAAGGTCTAATTACTCGGATTATAACAAACCCAATAGCCTAAGACCAAATCCATGATCCTAATATGTAGCTAGGACTTTTTTCCACCACCGAATTCAATCCAAAACCCTCCCACAACAATAATAAATCAAAAATCTAAGTTCTACGGATCAAAAAATGGATTAGGGGAGTAAAATCCTAACCTTTAGTGCTAGAATAGATGGAAAACCTTCAAGAAATACCCATGGGTCATCTCTTAGCTCTCAAGAATGAAACTTGCAGAAAATAACGTTTTTGGCGTTTACTTCCGACTTAAGTCGCGACTGGCCCACCGTAGCGGGACCCAACCTGCCACAGCGGCCCAGCCCTGGCGGAATAAATCCTGCCCTGGCGGCTTGCGCGGAGACAGAACGTTGGAATTAGAGATACAAATCCTCATTTCACAACACACCTCCAACCCATGACGCTCAGAAACTGCATGTTCACGCTAAGATCAGTTTCAGAAGTTCTACTCGCCCGAATTTGATTCCGTAAAGTTGAACGGGTTCCTTAACGTCTTAGCTATCCACTCATATAATCAAACTCACTATTAAATCTTTCATTCATTACCATATTTCTCTAGACTCGCCTGACTCCGATTTTGTTCAAATCTAAACTAGGCAAGGAAATCTCAAGTTACTACAAAAAATCTTTTTGGCCCAAATTCTTTCCCCATTGGCTTTTCCATAACGACGGGATCAGGTCGTTACAATCACAGTTGAAGAACATATATAAATAAAAAAAATCATAAAATTAGTATTTTGTGTTTAGATGTACATAAACAATATATTTTGAAGAATTAAATGAAATACGATTAAAATAGAGTGTCAAAATAAAAATGAGGACAAATTAAAGAGATCATATATGTGTCTAGTCGGATAATTATGAATATAATGGATGAGATGTAATCATAAGTAGATAACTAATTTAAGTTTTTAAAAAAGGGAGGAAAGGAATCACTTGGATTCAACTTTACGTGAATCACAAACATCAAATTAGTATTTATATGCCATAAAATCATAGTGAATTAATGCTGCTATATTTTTGTAATTATTTTTCAAAAGGTAAGTGTAACGACATGTTCCCGTCATTATAGAAAAGCCAATGGGGAAAGAATTGGGGTCAGAAAACTTTTGAGTAGTAACTTTGAATTTTCTAGCCTAGTCCAGATTTGGACGAAATCCGAGTCAATGAGGTCTAGAAAAATCTGGTAACAAATGAGAGATCTAATTATGCTTTTGATTACATGACTAGAAAGTTAAGACGTTAAGAAACCCGTACGACTTTACGAAATTGAATTCGGGTGAGTAGAAATTCTGAAATTGATCGTAACGTGAAATGGTATTTACTGAGTGTCATGGGATGAAGGCGTATTGTGAAATGGGGGTTTGGAATTCTTAATTTTTCTCACTGGTTTCGTGCAAGCCTCTAGGGCGGGATTTATCCCTCCAGGGAGGGGACACTGTGGCGGGTTGGGTCCAGCTGTGGTGGGACCGTCGCGACATAAGTCGAAAATAAACCCCAAAAATGTTTTATTCTGCACTTTTTGACTTTGAGAGATAATGAACGACCCCAGGGGTTTTCTTGACAGTTTTCCACCATTCGTGAGGCTAAAGGTAAGGTTTTCACTCCCTCAATCCATTTTTCGATTCGTAGAATGTAAATTCGTGGGTAATTGTTATTGGGGAAGGGTTTTGATCTGAAACTAATGGTGAAAAAACCCCTAAATTGGGTATTAGGATCTTGGGTTGGTCTAGGGTCATTGGGTTTGTTATAATCCGAATAATTAGACTTTTGATTATTGATCCTTGTGTTAATTGTATATTTTTAGACTATGAACAAGCGGGAAGAATCCGGAAAGGAAGATTCAAGTGTCTTAGGGGATTCAAGCTTGGATTCGAGGTAGGTGACGATTGTGATTTCATGTTGGTGTGATATATGTTTGTAATTGCTAACTATAATGCATGTATGTATGCGAATGTTGCATTATTGATCAACCTAATTGTAAATGAGGATAATTGAATAATTGTATGTCATGAATCACCTCTTGTTGTATGATTGTGAGAATATACCTTATGATTGTGATTGTGATTGTAGTTTATTGAATGGATCGGGTATTACGTTCCGACACACTAACTTGGATCGGTTGCCACGTTCCGACATAAACATGGGATCGATTACCACGTTTCAGCATAAACATTTGATCAGGTACCACGTTTTGGTATGCTAACAGTTTGGGTGTGGGTTCCATGAGAGGACCATTGAATTGGGTTCCGTGAGATGACCATTGAATTGTGTTGTATATCTACTTGTGATGATTACGTTCATATCTAATGATGATTGATATTGGAAGACTGTATGTTGCTCTAAATTGATAACCAATGTGTATTATTGAGAACGTGAAATGCTACATTAATCCTGAAAAAATGACTAATATTGTATATGTTCGGTATATGCATGTGGTTTAATGTTGTGGTTACTTGCATGTGTTTCACTTATTGGGATAGCCACGTGATTCTACCAGTACACTGTGGTTGTGTAGTGATAATGTACTTGTTTGTTCTTTGTTGAGTACAGGGCATCTTCAGGTGGCTATTAATAGACCTCAGCTAAGTGACTACTGATCGTGATCGGATTCAAGGTTGAGCCAGTTTTTTCAGGCTGCTATGGATCTCTCTTGTTTAAGTCCATTCTTTTCGGACTCAGACTACTTGTTTAAGGTGTTTCTTTAGCTTCGGGGTTGTACCCATTGTTCTTAGACTTGTCGTTATTAGAGTTTTGGTACAATGACTTTCAGGTTCTAGAGGTTGTTCTTTCGCATTAGTTTGGTTAGTTGTTTGTTAAAACCTTGGAGTTTATGGGGACTCCAATTTTATAGTTATTTAAACCTACTTCCGTATCTTTAAATGCCTTAGTTTTCATAAAATTTGTTTGTCTGGGTTGTAGTAATGGTTCTCCCACCGGAGGGTTTGTGTAGGTGTCAATCACGACAGTCTGGATCGTCACAAAGTTGGTATCAGAGCCCTACCCTAGGTTCGTTGATCTCATTGTACAAGAATGAGTCTAGTAGAGTCTTGCGAAACGGTACAATGACGTCTGTACTTTTCTTCGAGAGGCTATAGGACTTTAGGAAACACTCACTTCTTTCTACTTCTTTGTGGTATGACCTGAATCTAATTGGTATCTGGGTGATACAAATTAGTATATTTCCTCCTTTACTATATGGTCCGATCTAGAGCAACAACAGCGGTAACACCATCACTGGCAAGAGAGGATGTGTATAGACTACCAACAGTTGAATAGGGTCTCCATTTAGAACAAGTATCCATTGCCTCAAATAGATGACCTTTTTGACCAATTGCAAGGTGCATCAGCTTTCTCTAAGATTGATTTAAGGTTTGGTTACTTTCAGTTAAAGGTTGAGGCGGTTAAGAATTGGGTTCGACCAAGTTCTATGAATGAAATTAGCAGTTTTGTGGGGCTCGCTAGCTACTATTGTCGCTTGTGGTATGAGTTGAGTCCAACCGATTTCAATTGGTATGTCAACGAAGTGAACTAGACGTCGTAGTCCCGGTTGAAGGTACACAAGCAAGTTAATTGGAACTGAGAAGGTTCCAATTGGTATCTAGCCTTAGGGGCCATATAAGGCATAGATTATCAGTAATGGTCCTCTATGGAACGAGCTAATTAAAGAATTTGGACTTGTCTGCAAGTTGTAACTGCTTGAGTGTCGTGAAACTTGTTGTGAAAATAAAGTCATCACGAGATTAAGTACAAGGGTCTAGATAAATTACGATGTGGCTCGTAAGAGAGAAATCTGGACGTGCGTTGCGACCAACTGATAACCGTGTGAGAGTTTGGGTGTATCCTAGGGATATGTGTGTGGTAGTGTTGAAACGATGTAAATGATTCTAAAGTGCATACTTTGTTGGGTTGACCGGGGGTAGACAATGGTTGTCCTAGCTAAAGGGATTTTTTTAAATGTCTAGTTATAGCCGGGAAATCTAGGGGAAATATAGAAAATAGAGGAACCCCAAAAATTGTTGGCAGGGGTTCTGTTTTCGTCGGAGTCGCTGGGGCAGGATAATCTCTCCAGCGCCAGACCGCCAGTGCGGGATTTCTCCCGCCAGAGCGGGATAGGGAAAGACAGAATCTCAGCCTTGTCTCCCATGTTTTCCCCTAGTCTATGGACCCCGAATAGTACCCGAACTAACCCCCGCAATCTAATTTAATGTTCAGCAATCGAATATAAGTTATAATGTGTGTAAAATTGTAAAGAACCTGGGAATATGAGGAGAAAATCAGCGAGGCCGTGGAGGCCAGGCAAATGGTAATGCAGGAAGATGAGTAGTGCAGCCAGGCGAGGAGGTTACCCGTCAAGACGACATAGCTCAGTTATATGCTTTTCCGGGCAAGACCGAGTTTGAGGTGTGTGATGCAGTGGTCACTAGTTCTACTCTTATCTGTGCCCGGAAGCCTATTATTTTGGGTGGTTTGGGTTCTACTTATTCGTACGTGTTAGTTCAATCTCCTTGGGATTTGATGTGGTTTGTGATATACTTGATGCCCCCATCCATGTTTCTACCCCATTTGAAGAGTCAGTTATAGTCACCCTTGTATATCGTGTTTGTCCTTTTGTGTTTAGGGATTTTCAGACTTGGGTTGATTTGGTTATGCTGGATATGACTGACTTGATAAAATCATAGGCATAACTTGGTTGTCCCCCATATTATACCGGGCTTAATTGTAATACTAAGTCGGCAACTCTAAAGATCCCCGGTAGGGAAAGATTAGAGTGGGAATGGGTGTACAAGCCTAAGCTAGCTAAGATCATATCCTCCATTCGGGCTAGGAAACTGGTAAGACAGAGTTGTTTGGCTTATTTGGTTCATGTTCGTGGTGTTGAGGTTGAGTCTCCCTCTATTGAGTCTGTTCCTGTGGTATCTGAGTTTTAAGAAAGTGTTTCCTACGGATTTGCCTGGTATGCCTTCGTATAGAGATATAGATTTTTGCATTGACTTGGAAACTGACACTTGCCCCATTTCCATCCCTCTGTATCGTATAGCTCCAGCAGAATTAAGAGAGCTTAAGGATCAAATCAAAGAGCTTCTTGATAAATGGTTCATCCGTCCTAGTGTTTCCAAGTGGGGTGCTCTTGTCTTGTTTGTTAAGAAGAAGGAGGGTAGTATGAGGACTGGTGAGTTTATCTTAATCCATAAGGGAGTGGATTAATACCTGAATGACAAGCTTATGGATAAAGAAAGTTCCATTGAGTATACTTGGTTGAAGGAAATTGAAGATTTTACTAAGAAAGTGCATACCAAGATTAGGTTAGTCCTTTAAAGTTGATGAGTATACCTGAGTTTTAGGTGTCATGTTGATGAAAAAGTGGACTTCATAGTGATAGTTAGGGCTGACTGAGCGTAATGGTAATAAGAGTTCGCGATGAATTGTGATGGGATGCAACTATATAATAGTATTGTTGGTTAAGCGAATTCTTGTATAGTAATTACGACTTGCGAGTATCTAAGGTTGTGGTTTTCCAATATTTTGTGAGTAAAGTGGTTGTAAGGAAAGTTTTAAGAGATGGTGGGACACCACTCAAACCGAATTTTAAAGTGCTAGAGTTATAATGAAGAAAAATAGTGGGATGTAGTACAACCTTTAGAGAGAGGCTGGAGCAAGACTATTTTATTTGATTGCGAAGGCTAAAGAGATATCTTTAGAGGGGTAGATAATTGGGTTCAGAGACGTGTGATTTCATTCGTTTTGTTGTGGCTATGGTAATAGTGTCACAAATCCATCATGTTGGTCAAAAACTATCGAAAAAGACTTGAGAAATGAGTGTGCAGACATTAGTTTGAGTGTGATGACAAGTTCTTGGTTTTATTTTTTAGTCTAGTAATGAGTATGATTGAAATTTTAGCGAAATATATGGTAAGATGGATGGAGATGCAATCAATGATAAACGGAGATCCATGAATTCATAAAAATCTTCAAGGTACAAGCTAATGTTGATAGAGAAAGGGATTGTGTTATATGGTGGAAATTACAATTCATATTTTTCATTGTGAGTCTACTTTCGTGATGATATAGTTTGACAAGGTATGAATTGGCAATGTGAGAAATGATCAATTGTATCCGGTATTAAGCATTTGTAAGGACTTACACCTGGGGTGAGTCGTAAGTTTACTACTATTGATTGTTAAGTACCTAAGAAAGGTTTCATTTTTAAAAGTGTTGGTTTATAATAAGGTAAAAGGTTGAAGTGTTTATGATGGTTATTAGTGTTGCGAGTATAATTCACTAGCTACGCTCTAGTATGTTTTCACTTTTGTGGGTGGATCCTTAGTGGTGGATCAGGGGTACCAAATCCTGCGATGTTCTCTTGGTTGAGCGGGAAGATTGGAAAGATTTGGTTATTTCGAATGACAGAATTGGTGTTGTCTTGGAGTTGTTAAAGTATTTTAGTAGTTCTACATGTACCACCTTGCTTATGAGAATTTATAGAAGAACTTACATGCGTATTTATGGTTGTCCGGCAATCTTAATATTCCTCTAGTCATCGAGGTCATGTATCGATTATATGTGGTTGAATGTAAGGATCATTGGCTCCAATTCTACTGTTCTTAAGAGGTAATCTACAATTACTAAATCTAACATTTCGATAGTATTGTTGGAGGGATTGTATGCTTGGACATAGCCCTCGATGAGTATCTGATTTCTAAAGATCAAATTTGTTATAACTTAAGGTCATGGAATTTATGTTATGGGATGGAGGTATTGTAAAGAACTATGATTGTTTGGGTATTATGAGTGTGTGTTGGTTGATTCAAGTTCACTTCTATTTGTAGCGAGTATTGACTTGGAATTTTATCATGCTTCAGTGCTAAAGGATTCGTCTGGATGACTGTGTCACTGTCCTTGATAACATGTTGTAGACGTGTGTACGATCAACTTTGGTGATTGTTTGGAATCTCTTTTGTTGTAGTCAAGTTTACATACAACAATAATTATCACTCGAGTATTGAGATGACTTCATTGAGGGATTGTATGAGATGATGTGTAGGTGTTTGATGAGTCCACAATTTGGACTCATTTAGAGATTTATTTTAATAGATTTAGTGTCCTCAAATGCATATTTTGTGCCAATAACTGATGTAAATCCTTCATTTTCAGGTATTTGGATCGAGGAAGAAAGCATGGACACTAATGAGCACAAAGGAACAATGCAGCCGAAAGAACGAAGAAAAGAAGGCATGATGATCGCCTAACCCATTGGGCGAGTCGCCGAGTGGTCATGATCTCGCCTAAAGTTCCAGTGTGCCAAGCCATGAAGGAGAAAATCAAGTCGGCGATAGAAAGGAGCAGTCGACGAGTCGCCGAACTGTTCCACGATGTAGTGCTAGATCTCCCAAAGTTACAGAACTTGAAGATGCTGAAGGCCAAAGCAAAAGGCGATGAAATTGACCAAAGGGCGGATCACCGAGTGGATCGGCGATCCCAACTTATTGCACTAAATGGTCTTTCGCAACACATATTTGGAGACTATAAATACATTTTTAAATTCTTAGTTTAGTATCTATCTAGTTTTCCATCATCTAGTTTTTCTTTATAGAATTAGTTTTAGAACTCTAGGTTTGGAGACAATATTTTCCATAGCTTTGAAGACTTGAAGATTTCCATTTTTGAGAAATTGGAAGTGGGTCTTTGAGATTCTTCAATCTTGACCTTTGTAAAGATGAAATTAATCGTACCCAGTTGATGGAAACATAATTTGGTAACAATTTCTATCTTTTTATGATGTCTAGCTAAAATCCCAATTCTTAGGATGTGATTATATTATTATGGGTTGATTTAGCTGCTGGGTATTGTTAATTGACAGTTTAAATGATATTTAAAATTGATTTTGATCAGTAATTGTGGTTTAATTTTAAGGGTTGTAGTTGCAAATGCAATTCTAACTTCGTATTTTTGGCTTGCTCGAGAGAGAGGTTTTAAAACCAAGACTACTGATTTGATGGTTTGTGGGTATTGCGTTGTCATGGGTTCAGCTCGAGAGAGTGAATCCTAAACCTTTTTCCACACATTCAGCTCAAGAGAGTGAATGGACTAAAGCGAATGTTGTTCTTAATTGCTGCTCATTGGTGTTTGAGAGAAACCAATTTGATTCGGGGTAAACTATTCGAGAGAAAGTTTATACCCACTAAAGTCTAGCTTATTCACTGATTTACAGCTGTTTACTATCAATTGCAATTACCCATTTGTCTATCTTAGCCCATAATCCAATTACATCCCAAGAACCCGTCTCTTTATTTGTGTTATTTGTTGATGTTGTAGTAGATAATTACAATCAAAACCCCCCATATTTGACACTTGGGTCACCCTTAATTTGAAACCATGCTTCTATTTGTAAAAATTTTTACCTATGATTGTGTAACATCTCGCAACTAGAAAGAACTAGAAGGAAGTTTAAAATCTAGAAATAGTTATTTTTGGAAAGTATAAGGAAATATGGAAAATTTTAAGAAAGTTAAAGTGCGATTTTGGTCAACTTCAAACAATCATAACTCCTAGCTTAGAATGAGTTAGGAATAGTTCCAGATATGGTTAAAAACCTCTTGGAATTATCTATCCAACGCTGCTAAGTTTGCGCAATTCCGAGTTTGTATGAGTGAGTTATGTCTTTTGGAAGTTGGGTTGTTCGAATAAGGAAATGCCCAATCCGGATTTTGAAGGGTGGTTTGGTCTTTTCCTTACCCAATTGATTAATTCCGTTTTTAATAAAATAGTTGGGGTCAAAACTGAGTTAGTTCAGTTTTCACTTTTGAGAAATAGAGTTAGGGGTTTTGGAGAAAGAATGCAAGAGAAAGGAGAAAAGGAAAAGCAAGATTCGCCAAGATCGTCGAAGTTTAGCTTGTGGATTTCGTCGGGAGTGATCCCTATATGTGAGATCACATAGCGTTGGGTTAGTTCACCCACGCGCCAAGCATGTTTAATGCAGCGTATTTTCGTCGTAAAAAGATTGAGAAAATATTGTTCTTGAATTAATTTCGTTCTTGAACATGAGTTGGGATTAAGGAGTTTCTTGATGATTAAATGGTGTTTCATTGAGTTGTTTAGGTTAGATTTGTGTGCATATAATTTGGGTACATGAATCTAAGGTGAATTTGGGAAAAAGAATTAGAGTAAAACGATTTAGGATCAAAAAACGAGTTGAAAAGCTCGTCAGATGCACCTAGGGAGGGCCAGGCGTGGCGCGCCCCATAGCGCGAGGAGGCTGGGGCGGCGCACTGCAAGTGCGCCCAAAACAACCCCAGTAAGTTGGGGCCTGACGCGGCGCGCCAGGAACTCCCACAGATCGGCATTTTTCACCAGTTTTTCGTCGTTTAGCCTATTTAAGTTATTCTAAAGTGTCCTAACACTTTCCATTGATTCTAACTACTGTAAATGACTTCTAAACACCTAAAAATCAACCATAAACATGAATCATAACCTTGAATCCATAAAATTCAAATTCAAGGAAAGTCAAGAGCCAAGTCTAGGAAGTTTTCAGAGTCTTTTCAAGAAGTCTTTTGTAAATGCTTTTAATCTTGTTTTAAGACATAAAGTTCAAGTTGAGTAAAGAGTAAAAAGTATAGATTGAAGTTCATTTCTTCAAAAGTATATGGGGACTAAGTATTCCCAAAGAGATTTTAAATGTTTTCACATTTAAATAAGATCGAAAACTGTGATTTCCAAAGAAACTTCGGGCTAGTTTTCAGAAAAACTAATGACTTTCTAAATGAAGCAAGAGGGGAAACTTTGATTTCCAAGATAGCCTTTGAGCTAAGTTTTTGAGCACTAATCTCAAATCACGGAAGAATTATGTTTTTTTTTAACATAAGAGCTAGTATATTTTGGGAGTAGTATTGAGCGCCGAATTGAGGGCGAGCATGAGTTCAGATAACTCACGTCTCCATAAAACCATGTAGCCATCATGGATAAGAAAGGGTCATACTTTTTAGATGAATCCTTTTCACAATAGACTAGTGGATCCACTTAGTAGTTCAGGCTCTATACCTTTGGCCGGGTATAGGATGCGCTGGCAGCGTGAGGTAGATCGTTGTACCATCACTATAGCTTTTATGTGATGGTTGTCGGTTAGAGAAACTCCCACAGAAGTTATTGTATTGTTATATACATCAGTTTATTGTATTTTTACATACATTTTAGAGTTGTTGTATCCTTGTATATACACAGATTTGACATCATGTTTTTAAACAAATTTTCTTAATATTGCACTTGTTTTGAACTGCTTTATATTGAAATGAGTTCAGTAAGTATTCATGAGTTGAGAAGAGAAAAGTGTTTCTTTCAGATTCCCTTTCAAGCCTATGTTTGTTAGCATTCCAACTCGCATACTCGTACATTCAATGCAATGATGTCAGTTGGCCTGCATCTTCTCATGATGTAGACACAGGTAACTAGGATCGGCATCCGGCGCATCGTTGATCCAGTGAGCAATTCAGAGTCTGTTGGTGAGCCTCTTTGCATTCCAGAGGACTCTTTTTTATTGCTTTCTAGTTAGTTCATTAGGATGTTGTGGGGTTGTCCCAACATCCATCTCAGTTGTTTTAGAGGCTTCATAAATAGTTAGATGTTAGTCTTCTGAGTCTTTTCATTATCATTTATTATTGTTAAGACTTGGGTTGCCACTTTTGGCCAAGTTGAATATTTAATCATTAAAGCATTCTCAGTTATTTTATTATTCAGTTCAGTTAAGTTTATTGATCATTATAGATATGAATATTGTCTTTCCGCTGAGTTAAGTAAGTCAGACCAAGGGTTCGCCTGGGGCCAACAATAGTCTTCGAGTGTCAGTCCCGCCCAGGGTGTAGGCTCGGGGCGTGACAAACTTGGTATCAGATCCCAGAATTCAAGAGTCCTAGGGAGTCTATGAAGTCGTGTCTATAGAGTCTTAGTTATCAGTGTGAAGCGCGCCACATATATAATTAGGAGGCTGCAACATCTAGGAACTACCTCACTTCTTTCACACTCATTTCGTGCGTTAGATTTTAATCTCTAAAAGTTTCCTTCTAATTCGTGTTTGCTCGTGCTTTTAAGATAATCATACCCCCACGAACAGCAGTCAGAGGTCGTCCAGCTAGGAGGAATGTTGAGGAACAAGAGGTACCCAATGCACCTGAAGTGCAACCTCAAAGGGAAGTGACCAATGCTGAGTTCAGAAAGGCTATAAGGATGCTAAGTCAAGTTGTGACCAACCAAGATGGGCAACAGAGAGGAGCTCGACATGAAGAGGCTGACACTTCAAGGATTCGTGAGTTCTTGAGGAATAATCCTCCAAGTTTCACTGGTTCAAGCACTTCTGAGGATCCGGAGAACTTTGTTGATGAATTGAAAAAGGTGTTCGATGTGATGCATGTTACTAACACTGTGAGAGTTGAGCAATCTGCATATCAGATGAAAAATGTTGCTAGGACTTGGTTTGATCAGTGGAAAGGGGGTAGAGCTGAGGACGCACTACCTACGAATTGGGCCTGTTTTGAAGAGGCTTTCTTGTGGCGTTTCTTTCCCCGAGAACTGAAAGAGGCCAAGGTATGTGAGTTCCTCACACTTAAGCAGGATTCTCTAAGTGTTCATGAGTATGGGTTGAAATTCACCCAACTGTCTCGCTATACTCCAAAAATGGTTGCGGACATAAGGAGTAGGATGAGTCTGTTTATTGTTGGGTTGTCCCGTCTATCGAGCAAAGAGGGTTGGCTAGCAATGCTTATTGGGGACATGGACATTTTGAGGTTGATGGTCTATGTGCATCAAGTAGTGGAAGAGAAGCTAAGGGATAGGGAGGAATTCAAGAACAAGAGGGCTAAGACAGGGAATGAGTCTAGGCAGCAGAAAAGTAATGCCAATCGGCAACGGGTCATCCTTCCAACAGAAACAGAAGGGCCCTGCTCCATCATCTGCTAGTGCACCTGCACCTAATAACAAATGTGAGTACAACAATCAGAACTTCAGAGCTAAACCTGCTTATTCTCAGGGTAGCGTGGCACAAGGGGGTAGTAAGCCTTCTGCATGCGCCAAGTGTGGTAGGAACCATTCAGGTATTTGTCGTAAGGGCTCCACTGGTTGTTTCAAGTGTGGTCAGAGTGGGCTTTTCATGCGAGAGTGTCCAAAGAGCAAGCAGGGAAGCGGTAATGGGGGCAATAGAGCCCAGTCTTCTTCAATTGCTCCACCAGACATAACTGCACCTAGAGGGGCTACTTCCGGTATTGGCGGATGAACAAACCGCTTATATCCTATCAACAGTCGTCAAGATCAAGAGGATTCACCAGATGTTGTCACTGGTATGATTCAAGCCTTTGACTTTACTATTTATGCCTTGCTAGATCCAGGAGCGAGTTTATCTTTTGTAACTCCATATGTTGCTATGAACTTTGATGTTATTCCTGAGCAACTTAGTGAGCCATTCAGTGTTTCTACACCTGTTGGTGAGCCTATTCTAGCAGAGAGTCTATCATGATTGTCCCGTTTCCGTCAATCACAAGAGTACCATGCCTGATCTAGTTGAGTTAGACATGGTAGACTTTGATGTCATTCTTGGTATGGACTGGTTTCATGCATGTTATGCCTCAGTTGATTGTAGAACTCGAGTTGTCAAGTTTCAGTTTCCAAATGAGCCAGTCTTAGAGTGGAAAAAAAGTTCAACAGTGCCTAAGGGTCGTTTCATTTCGTACCTTAAGGAAAGGAAGTTAGTTTCTAAGGGGCGTGTCTATCACTTAGTCCGAGTTAATGACTCAAGTATTGAGGTACCTCCTATTCAGTCAGTTCCAGTAGTAAAAGAGTTCCCAGAAGTCTTTCCTGATGATCTTCCTGGAGTCCCTCCTGAGAGAGAGATAGAATTCGGTATAGATATTCTTCCATATACCATCATATATATATTCCACCATATAGAATGGCACCAGCAGAGTTGAAAGAGTTGAAAGAGCAGTTAACAGATCTTTTAGATAAGGGCTTTATTCGACCAAGTGTCTCACCTTGGGGCGCTCCGGTCTTATTTGTGAGAAAGAAAGATGGTTCCCTTAGGATGTGTATAGATTACCAACAGTTGAGCAAGGTTACCATCAAGAATAAGTATCCTCTTTCGAGAATTGATGATCTTTACGATCAGCTTCAGGGTGCTTCATGTTTCTCGAAAATTGACCTCAGGTCAGGCTATCATTAGTTAAGAGTAAGGGAATGTGATATTCCGAAGACAGCTTTCAGAACCAGATATGGTAATTATGAGTTTTTGGTCATGTCCTTTGGTTTAACTAATACACCAGCAGCGTTCATGGACCTTATGAATAGAGTCTTCAAACATTTTTTAGACATGTTTGTTATCGTCTTCATTGATGACATACTAATCTATTCAAGGAATGAAGAAGATCATGCTAGTTACCTCAGAAGAGTTCTTCAGACTTTGAAAGATAGAGAATTGTATGCCAAGTTTTCTAAGTGTGAGTTTTGTCTTGAATCTGTGGCATTCTTAGGCCATATTATGTCTGGAGAGGGGATTAAAGTTGATACTCAGAAAATTAAGACAGTGCAGAATTGGCCTAGACCCACATCTCCAACTGATATTAGGAGTTTCTTGGGTTTGGTTGTCTATTATAGAAGGTTTGTAGATGGGTTCTCGTCTATTTCATCCCCTTTGACAAAGTTGACTCACAAAACAGTGAAATTTCAATGGTTTGAAGCTTGTGAGAATAGCTTTCAGGAATTGAAAAAGAGGTTGACTACTGCCCCAATTTTGACCTTACCAGAAGGTACTCAAGGTCTTGTGGTGTACTGTGATGCATCTAGATTTGAGTTGGGTTGTGTCTTAATGCAGAATGGCAAAGTTATAGCTTATGCCTCCAGACAGTTGAAAGTTCACGAGAAGAACTACCCCACCCATGACTTAGAGTTGGCTGCTGTAGTATTAGCTTTGAGGATATGGCGTCATTACTTGTATGGTGTGCAAGTTGATGTATTCACTAATCACAAGAGTCTTCAATATGTGTTCACCCAGAAAGAGCTTAATCTCAGACAAAGGAAGTGGTTAGAATTACTCAAGGATTATGACATGAGTATTCTTTACCACCCAGGTAAGGCTAATGTTGTTCCTGACGCTTTAAGCAGGTTGTCTATGGGTAGTACTGCCTATGTTGATAAAGAAAAGAGAGAGTTAGCGAAAGATGTGCATAGACTTGCACGCTTAGGAGTTCGACTAATGGATTCCACAAAAAGAGGAGTAGTGGTGTTGAATGGGGCTGAATCATCACTAGTGTCAGAAGTAAAAGAAAAGCAAGACCAAGATCCCATTTTGCTTGAATTAAAGTCAAATGTTCTTAAGTAAAGAGTATTAGCTTTTGAACAAGAGGGAGATGGTGTATTCAAATATCAAGGTAGACTGTGTGTACCTATGGTGGATGGACTCCAAGAGAGGATCATGGAGGAAGCTCATAGCTCCAGATATTTCATTCATCCGAGTTCCACAAAGATGTATCGTGACTTGAGAGAGGTTTATTGGTGGAATGGCATGAAGAACGGCATTGCGAAGTTTGTTGCTAAGTGTCCATATTGCCAACAAGTGAAAGTAGAGCACCAAAGGCCCGGTGGTTTGGCTCAAAACATAGAACTTTCGGAATGGAAGTGGGAGATGATAAATATGGATTTCATCACAGGCTTGCCAAGGTCTCGCAGACAACATGATTCTATTTGGGTGATTGTCGACATAATGACAAAATCAGCCCACGTTTTACCGGTAAAGACTATCCATTCAGCAGAGAATTATGCCAGGTTATATATTCAGGAGGTGGTAAGACTTCATGGGGTCCCAGTCTCCATTATTTCAGATAGAGGTGCACAATTTATTGCACAGTTCTGGAAATCTTTTCAGAAAGGTTTAGGTTCAAAGGTGAACTTGAGTACTGCCTTTCATCCTCAGACAGATGGGCAAGTAGAGCGTACCATTCAAACATTAGAAGATATGTTTAGGGCATGTGTGATTGATTTCAAAGGTAATTGGGATGATCACCTACCTTTAATTGAGTTTTCTTACAACAAAAGTTATCACTCTAACATCCAAATGGCTCCATATGAAGCCCTCTATGGGAGAAGATGCAGATCGCCTATTGGATGGTTTGAAGTTGGTGAAGCAGGGTTGATAGGACCAAATTTAGTTCACCAAGCTATGGAGAAGGTGAAAGTGATTCAAGGAAGATTGAAAACGGCACAAAGTCGTCAAAAATCCTACACTGATGTTAGGAGAAGGGCATTAGAGTTTGAAGTAGATGATTGGGTGTATTTGAAAGCTTCACTCATGAAGGATGTTATGAGGTTTGGTAAGAAGGGGAAGCTTAGTCCCTGGTATATTGGGCCTTATCGAATATCCAAAAGGATGGGCAATGTAGCTTATGAGTTGGAGCTACCACAAGAGCTAGCAACGGTTCATCCGGTGTTTCACATCTCCATGTTGAAAAAGTGCATGGGAGATCCTTCATTGACCATACCAACTGAAAATATTGAGATCAAGGATAGCTTATCTTATGAGGAGATTTCGGTCCAGATTCTAGATCGCCAAGTTCGCAAGTTAAGGACAAAAGAGGTTGCATCAATCAAAGTCCTTTGGAGGAACCACTTTGTTGAGGAAGCTAAGCTGGGGAGGATATAAAGAAGAGATAACCATATCTCTTTGAAACCAGAGAAAATGCAGACCAAGGTACTAATTTTCTTCTGAGTACTATCTAAATTACGAGATAGCATGTTCCTTGTTTGAAATTGCTTTAGGGATGTTTGAACTTAATGTTACCACCCTTAACTTAGTAAGAGTAAATCTCATTCGAGGATGAATGTTCCCAAGGGGGAGATATTGTAACATCTCGCAACTAGAAAGAACTAGAAGGAAGTTTAAAATCTAGAAATAGTTATTTTTGGAAAGTATAAGGAAATTTGAAAAATATTAAGAAAGTTAAAAGTTTTTGGTCAACTTCAAACAAACATAACTCCTAGCTCAGGATGAGTTAGGTATAGTTCCAGATATGGTTGGAAATCTCTTGGAATGATCTTTCTAATTCTGCTAAGTTTGCTGGATTCTGAGTTTGTATGAGTAAGTTATGTCCTTTGGAAGTTGGGTTGTTCGAATAAAGAAATGCCCAATCCGGATTTTGCAGGGTGGTTTGTCTTTTCCTTACCCAATTGATTAATTCCGTTCTTAATAAAATATTTGGGTCAAAACTGAGTTAGTTCAATTTTCACTTTTGAGAAATAGAGTTAGGGTTTTTGGAGAAAGAACGCAAGAGAAAGGAGAAGAGGAAAAATAAGATTCGCCAAGATCGTCGAAGTTTAGCTTGTGGATTTCATCGGCGGTGATCCCTACAAGGTATGTGAGATCACATAGCGTTGGGTTAGTTCACCCACGCGCCAAACATGTTTAATACAGCGTATTTACGTCCTACAAAAATTGAGAAATTGTTGTTCTTGAATTGATTTCGTTCTTGAACATGAGTTTGGATTAAGGAGTTTCTTGATGATTAAGTGTTGTTTCCTTGAGTTGTTTGGGTTAGATTTTTGTGCATATGATTTGGGTACATGAATCTAAGGTGAATTTGGGAAAAAAAATCAGATTAAAACAATTTAAGATCAGAAAATGAGCTGAAAAACTCATCAGATGCACCTGGGGAGGGCCAGGCACGTCGCGCCCCCATAGCACCAGGAGGCTGGGGCACCGCGCCTGCAGTGCGCCCAAAACAACCCCAGTAAGTTGAGGCCTAGCGCAGCGCGCAGGGGACTCCCCCGGATTGGCATTTTTCACCAATTTTTCGTCGTTTAGCCTATTTAAGTTATTCTAAAGTGTCCTAACACTTTCCATTAATTCTAACTACTCTAAATGACTTCTAAACACCTAGAAATCATCCATAAACATGAATCATAACCTTGAATCCATAAAATTCAAATTCAAGGAAAGTTAAGAGCCAAGTCCAGGAAGTTTTCAGAGTCTTTTCAAGAAGTCTTTTGCAAATGCTTTTAATCTTGTTTTAAGACAAAAAGTTCAAGTTGAGTAAAGAGTAAAAGTATAGATTGAAGTTCATTTCTTCAAAAGTTTATGGGGACTAAGTATTCCCAAAGAGATTTTAAATGTTTTCACATTTAAATAAGATCGAAAACTGCGATTTCCAAAGAGACTTCGGGGTAGTTTTCAGAAAAAACTAATCGCTTTCTAAATGAAGCAAGAGAGGAAACTTTGATTTCCAAGATAGCCTTTGAGCTAAGTTTTTGAGCACTAATCTCAAATCACGGAAGAAGTATGTTTTTTTTTAACATAAGAGCTAGTATATTTTTGGAGTAGTATTGAGCACCGAATTGGAGGCGAGCATGAGTTCAGATAACTCAAGTCGCCATAAAACCATGTAGCCACCATGGGTAGGAAAGGGTCATACTTTTTAGATGAACCTTTTTCACAATAGACTAGTGGATCCACTTAGTAGTTCAGGTTCTATACATTTGGCCGGGTATAGGATGCGTTGGCAGAGTGAGGTAGATCGATGTATCATCACTATAGCTCTTATGTGATGGTTGTCGATTAGAGAAACTCCCACAGAAGTTATTGGGTTTTATATACATCAATTTTTTGTATTTTTACATACATTTTAGAGTTGTTGTATCCTTGTAGATACACAGAGTTTACATCATGTTTTTAAACAGCTTTTCTTTATATTGCACTTGTTTTGAACTGCTTTATATTGAAATGAGTTCAGTAAGTATTCATGAGTTGAGAAGAGTCAAGGTAAGTGTTTCTTTCAGATTCCCTTTCAAGCCTATGTTTGTTAGCATTCCAACTCGCATACTCGTACATTAAATGTAGTGATGCCAGTTGGCCTGCATCTTCTCATAATGCAGACATAAGTAACTAGGATCGGCATCCGGCGCATCGTTGATCCAGTGAGCAGTTCAGAGTCTGTTGGTGTCTTTGCATTCCAGAGGACTCTTTTTTATTGCTTTCTAGTTAGTTCATTAGGATGTTGTGGGGTTGTCCCAACATTCATCTCAGTTGTTTTAGAGGCTTCATAGATAGTCAGATATTAATCTTCTGAGTCTTTTCATTATCATTTCTTATTATTAAGACTTGGGTTGCTACTTTTGGCCAAGTTTAATGTTTAATCTTTAAAACATGCTCAGTTATTTTATTATTCAGTTCAGTTAAGTTCATTGATCATTATAGATATGAATATTGTCTTTCCGCTGAGTTAAGTAAGCCAGGTCAAGGGTTCTCTTGGGGCCAGCTATGGTCTTCGAGTGTTAGTCCCGCCCAGGGTGTAGGCTTGGGGCGTGACATACTGACTTGAACATATTTGTACTTGGCTCTTGAATCTTAAGCACGTACCACTCTCTGTGAGATTCGACCCCAACTCACTTAGTTGAGTTATATTACTGACTAACGATAGTTGGCACTTAGTATTGGAAGAAGTGTCCTGATACGTGAAATCAGTGTTCAATTGGTTGGTTTGAGGTTGAAGATGTAAAACCTTTGAGAGTTAATTTGGTGAAAGATGTTTAGGGTAAGGTGAGAAGTATCCAATCTAAGCTTCTAACATCCCAGAGTCTATATAAAAAGTATGTGGGACAAGTAGCCCCAGTTATTCGACGATTCAGATACTACTCTATTGTTGTTTTAGCCCTTTTCTCCAAGTTTGTCACTCAGGGACGAGTGATGGGTATATTGGTATCTATTGTAACGGCTTATTTCCGTCTTTATGGAAAAGCCAATGGGGAAAGAATTGGAGCCAGAAAACTTCTGAGTAGTAACTTTGGATTTCCTAGCCTAGTCCAGATTTGGACGAAATTGAAGTCAGTGAGGTCTAGGAAAATCTGGTAACAAATGATAGATCTAATTATAATTTTGATCATATGACTATATAGCTAAGACACTAAGGAACCCGTACGACTTTACGGAATTGAATTCGGGTGAGTAGAACTTCCGAAACTAATCTTAGCGTGAAAGAGTATTTTCCAAGTATCATGGGATAAAGGCGTGTTGTGAAATGGGGGTTTGGAATTCTTAATTTTGCTCGTTGGTTCCGTGCAAGCCGCTAGGGTGGGATTTATCTCGCCAGGGCAGGGCCGCTGTGGCGGGACAGTCGCGACTTAAGTCGAAAATAAACCTCAAAAATGTTTTATTCTGCACTTTTTGACTTTGAGAGCTAAGGAACGACCCCAGGGGTTTTCTTGACAGTTTTCCACCATTCGTGAGGCTAAAGGTAAGGTTTTCACTCCCCGAATCCATTTTCTGATCCGTAGAATGTAAATTCGTGGGTAATTATTTTTGGGGAAGATTTTTGATCTGAAACTAATGGTGGAAAAAACCCTAAATTGTGTATTAGGATCTTGGGTTGGTCTAGGGGTTATTGGGTTTGTTATAATCCGGATAATTAGACCTTTGATTGTTGATCCTTGCGTTAATTGTATATTTTTAGACCACGAACAAGCGGGAAGAATCCGAAAAGGAAGATTCAAGTGTCTTAGGGAATTCAAGCTTAGATTTGAAGTAAGTGATGGTTGTGATTTCATGTTTGTGTGATATATGTTTGTAATTGCTCATTATAATGCATGTATGTATGTGAATGTTGCATTATTGATCACCCTAATCGTAAATAAGGATAACTGAATAATTGTATGCCATGAATCACATCTTGTTGTATGAATGTAAGAATATACATTGTGATTGTGATTGTGGTTTGTTGAATGAATCGGGTGTTGCGTTCCAACACACTAACATTGGATCGGGTACCACGTTTCGGTATGCTAACAGTTTGGATGTGGGTTCCATGAGAGGACCATTGAATTGGGTTCCGTGAGAGGACCATTGAATTGTGTTGTGTATCTACTTGTGATAATTATGTTCATATCTAATGATGATTGATATTGGAAGACTGTATGTTACTCTAAATTGATAACCAATGTGTATTATTGAGAATGTGGGATGCTACATTGATCCTGAAAAGATGACTAATATTGTATAAGTTCGGTATATGCCTGTGGTTTAATGTTGTGGTTACTTGCATGTGTTACAATTATTGGGATAGCCGCGTGATCCTACTAGTACACTGTGGTTGTGTACTGATATTGCACTTTCTTGTTCTTTGTTGAGTATAGGGCATCTCCAGGAGGCTATTGATAGACATCAGCTAAGTAACTATTGATCGTGACCGGATTCAAGGGTGAGTCAGTTCTTTCAGGCTGCCATGGATCTCTCTTATTTAAGTCCATTCTTTTCGGACTCAGACTATTTGTGTAAGGTGTTTGTTTAGTTTCGGGGTTGTACCCCTTGTTCTTAGACTTGTCGTTAGTAGAGATTTGGTACAATGACTTTCAGGTTCTAGGGGTTGTTCTTCCGCATTAGTTTGGTTAGTTGTTTGTTAAAACCTTGGAGTTTATGGGGACTCCATTTTTATAGTCAATTAAACCTTCTTCTGTATCTTTAAATGTCTTAGTTTTCATAAAATATTTTTGTTTGGGTTGTAGTAATGGTTCTCCCACCAGAGGATTTGTGTGTGTGTCAATCACTACGGTCTGGGTCGTGAGAGTAAGCTAGTTATATTTTTTTTTCATTTATTTTTATGTTAGAATATGCCATTTGAATTTGGGCTTTCTTGTTTTTACAAGTATTGGTTTCTAGTATTTCTAATTTAGATTGTGTTGTGAATGACCTAGGAAGTAGAACAATAGATAAGTTTAATACTTGCTGAAGATGTTAGTTAATGGGTAAAAAACAATACGAATCTTAATAGTTTATGAGCTAATTACTTCATTTTTCGTGAGTTTATAATACTAGTCCTGGACACGTGCTTTGCACGTGAGTCCTGTGAAAGGTATGAATTACTGTCAAAATCACATTGTAATCAGTATCACAAGCTATTCAAACAAAAAATATAATTTAAAATCGATGAACAGTCAATGTATTCAAACAACTTCTTTATTGTATGTCAAATGATTAGACATTTGATGAACCTGCAAAATTTAGTTTGGTAACTAAAATAATGAGTTACATTTTTATGTTATTAGGTCCAAACATATGATATATTAGTATGTGCAAAAATGAATAACAAAAATGATTAATGGTTCTCATTTAGATGCACAATAAGAAAATTTCTACATATACCTTAAATTGATATCTATACTTCAAGTTCAACACCCATACAATTCTAAATGCTTCATGGAAGAAAAATTCTATAATGGAGAAAGAAAGCAAGAACAAAAGTTGAGGATATTGCAAAGAAAGTCCGCATGCTCTGAAAAGAAAACTTTGTTATTGTTAGAGACAGCATATCAACATATTAACATAAGATGTAATGTTCACTGTTTAATACTACACATGTATTAAATTTACTCTCTTTTTTTTCGTTGCTATTTTTTCTTCTTGATTACCAATTTTCAGCATTTTTTTTGTGTTATCCTCACTTGCAACTTCTAACTCTCTTATCTTCTTATGTTGAATTGTGCAATTTCCTTAATTCGATTTCCTATTAAGAGCTTCAATCTTTGTAAGTTGGTTCTTAAATAGCATTAGGAAATGACCCTTTAAATTAAAATTTTAATTCTGAAATTGATTTCTACATTAAAGTGATGAATGACTTTTCATATCATAACTTTTCAAATTCTTCCATTATGAGATTTATGATTACGATTAAAAGCAATATCAATGTACTCATTTATCAAGAAAATGATAATTTAATTATTAAAGGGCTTAAGGACTTCAAATTCTACCATTATGTAATTAAATTAAAATATTATATTTAACCAAATTTAATTTAGTAGAGGGGCAAAATGGTAATTCAACTTTTCACTTTGGAGCTTCCCACTTATAATAATACTAGTTTCACTGCACGTGCGTTGCACATGTGTATTGTATATATAGTATATGATGTTGTAAAATATAATTAATATTACTAAATTAAAGCTTTTTAGTAAATAATTATAATTGAACGAACATAGGACAAGTGTTTTTAAATTATTAATATATATTATCATAGAGCTACTTGTATTTTGAGATCAAAATGACCAGATATCATTAAAAGATTTCAAAATACATTAAAAATTTAAATATGAGAGAAAGTGACATTTCTTTAATAATATTATTTCTTACTTCACTCAATTTTGTAAACAAATCTAACCAACAAAATAGAATAAAATATCCATTCAAAAAATGTCATCAATAGTGTTTCCTCTTGAGGTTATGAACATAAATGATGTACATCATTTACGTACAAATTTTGTCTTAAATATTCATACTTGAAATTTAGTATGTGCATGGCACTAATAAGGATTACCATAAGTATTACTTGGTTGTTATCATGAATGATGGTTATTTATAAATTAGTAGAATTTTAATTTTAACATATGAATAACATCACCTATGGTAAAAAATATTTTATTTGATTAAGTTTCTACCTTATCTTTGTGAAATTGTAGTCTTCTCCTTTTTTCTGCCGCATACATATCATATAATTGTTGTCTAATGAAATTATCTAGTATCTTATAGAAGTTGTTTCATGATATAAAATATTTTAATTTTTCAATAATAAAATTTAATGTATTATTTATAGAATCATAAATTTGATTTAAGATCATTTTATGATCAATCACTAGTTTCTTATCTATTTTTATATAGCTAGTAAGGAGTGTATCTTGTGATATAAAGAAAAATTATATGGAACAATACATAGCCAATGAAGAAGGAAGATGAAAATATATGTTCATGCTATATTCACTCTAGTATTCCATTTGATTTAAATCTCTTGCCACCAACACTTTACTCTCTCCGTTCATTTTTACATACATATCTATTAAAAATAATGATTATCATGGGTATGTCATCATATTATAAATAAAAGTGAAAAACTATTTTTGAAATAGTGAATTTAACATCAAACTAATAATTCAATGGACTACGTTTATACCCATTGTTTTAGAAAAATTAGGAAGAAACTCCTTCGTTTGAGGGAAAAGAATAAAAATAAAAAAACAAAGAAGAAATATCTTACCAAAATCATATGCCTTTTTTCATATCTATTTAATATTATTGTCTCTCCCAAAATTTTTTGTCACTGTTAACTAATGAAAATGGTAAGAAAAAATACGAGTGTGATTTGATGAATGATTTGCTACAATTTTTTCACCAACTCTTTCTTATGAGGAACCTCGACTTTCGTTGAATTTCTAACTTAATCAATTTTTGCAATTAACACTTGAGATTTTCTAAGAAGAAGAAGAGTAGAGAACTAAAAGAAATTGTAGTTTAAAAGTTTGAGGAAATCCCTCTATTTATAGCTACCAAATAGTAGTATGAATAGGTGTTAATTGTGCCTTAGCCAAAAAGTCATAACCTTTCAAAAAGTCACTGCTTATCGAAAAAGTCACAATCCTTTGAAAAAGGTACAACTCATCAGAAAAGGCACAACCCTTTATAAAAGTTACAACCTTCAGAAAAAATCACAACTCATTGAAAAAGTCACAACCCGTCAAAAAAGTCACAATCCTTTGAAAAAGTCACAACTCATTGAAAAAGTCACAATCTTTTACTTTGAAAAGGTATCTACTTTCAATATAATAAAATTAATTAAATTAATAAATAAAATAAATTGGATATTATAGTAATTCAGCATTCAAGTTTGGGAGTTCATGCTTTTAAGGTAAAATATAGATAGATATATGATTATCAATCTTATCATAATTCGCATCTCGGATACATCTTAACTAGATACATATAATTAAGTGTATCTAAATAAGAAATGTAACTGAAAGACACAAATTAAGGAGAAAATCATCAAACTTACACTTCTTCTTCTGAAATGTGGATTTTTGTGTGACTGAACTGTTATTTTATGTATCTGATATAGTTTCTTCTGTGTATCTAATATATACTTAATGATCAAATGTATCTGATTTGTTCATTCCATGTATTTGAACCGTTCTTCTATGCATTGTAACTGATGTAGTTTCTTCTATATGTATCTGCTCTATACTTAAGTAATGATTAATTAGGTATATTTGTGTATCTGAACAATTCTTTTATGAATCTGATATAGTTTCTTATATGTATCTGATATGTACTTAATGATTAGATGTATATGATATGTTCATTATATATAATTGAACTATTTTTTTTTATGTATATGATATATTTTGTTTTACATATATATTTGATAAAACTCACCTCAAAATTGACAAACATAAAGAAGAAACAGTGCTTGAAGAAGAACACAAAGTTGAACTCTAATTGAAATTAAACTCATCTTGTAGAGTCCCATAAAGTTTTGATGTCTACAAAATAAAACTCCCTCCGTCCACTTTTAATTGTCATGTTGCGCTTTTCTTAAGTTAAATTGACTAATCGAAAAAATGGGAAAGGAGTTATATGCCACTATTTTGTGCCATTATATGTAAGTTTTCATATGCCATTATTTTGTGCACATACTAGTTAACTTTGATCAAAATCTAAATGTTGAGCATGTTTCATTTTATTTGTTCACTGAACTTGACCGCGCTTTACACAATCATATAAAGATATTAGTGAATCTATCTTATAAATTAAATACAACTCGAGAAGTTACATAAATTTGTTTACAACTACAATATTTGAAGCATTCCGTACGTAACTAAGTTTATATGAGAAAGGTTTTTCTTGTTTATAAAGGTGACAGTTTGCCTGACCTTGAAATATAACATTCGACTGATGAACCAGACCAGTTAAAACGATAGAGAGTAGGATTACGCATTCCAGCCTAATCTACCTACAGAGTACAAGAGATGAAATCAACGCACAAAAGAAGATAGCTTTGCCGTATCTTATTCTAAATTTCTAATACTAGGAAGTTGCACTTTGAATAGTTGGTAAGGGCCTTTTGCATCTTTAGGAAGCTCTTGAAATGTAGACACACATTGTGTGAAGAGGCATACTTAGGTAGGGTATCCGCAACTTGGTTAGCTTCTCTAAAGCAATGTCTAGCAGTACTGTTTCTGTCATGTTGTTACTGTACGTTGCAGTTCACAGAAACTGTGTATGCTGTTATTATATCCCCTTTATAATTTCTAATGATGCCAGATTCATCAATGTAACTTCCATATGTGTTAAGCTTTATATCTATTAGTAGCTCGCTTTGTTTAAGAGGGATTAAAAATGATGGTGAATGTTGCGTGTAGAAAAGCAGCAGGTATTATATTTTGCGTGCTTTTTAGTGCTTGTGTGTTGTTATTACTTGCTAGAGAGTGTCAATTTGTTTTGTTGCACCACAAACAGCTAGCGTCTACCTCTCAGGAGGTTGGTTGACAAAGCATGGAGTCATTACTCCTCTCTCTGGTGCCCACAGATAGTCTGTATTCGTTGTGTAGGCTAGACCTGGAAACCTCCTTCCAGGTTGTGTCTATTTGTGGCGCTGAATCACAAGATGAGTTGGAAATTCTACTCGTCTTGGAACATCCTACTTGTCTTGGAACATCCTGTAAGGCAAGTTGGAAATCCTCCTCGATGAATAAAAAGACGAGTTTGAATGTGCAAATTGGAACTTCTGGTAAGAAATTCAACACAAAAATCTTCAATATATATATATATATTGTGGGAAAAGATTAGATAAGTACATTTATAAATATATGACTTCCTTTTATAGCTAGTTATTGAGCTCCATTCCTGCTGTAGTAATTTCATAAGGTAATTAAGTATATCCGATATCTTTTTATAATATTTCTGCTCCCTATTTAAGAATTCTCTTGCTGTGATCGTTTTTCTTTTTGCTAATTGAAAGTTTGAATTTGGAGTTGTTGTTTCCTCGTATTTACTGGTGAGCGTTTGCTAAAAATCATAAAATTCAGGAAAAATTCTTTCAAGTTGTTGCATAATATATGGGCGCAGGACAAAGATTGCTGAATGTGAAGGAAGGTTAACTAACTATGCTGACCATCCTAGTACGTCTTTTCATTATTCTCAAGATTTTATCCTTTGACATTCTGGTTTTACGTACTGTCCAAGGATCTATATTGACTTCTCTAAGGCCAAGGATCTGTATTGACTTCTCTATTGAGACTTGTTGCAGTAGGCGAGACTAGAGGTGTATCTGAGATGGATGGATGTACTTTGGATTGAAGATGTTAATCATGACTTATAGACGACCTAGACAATGCACGATAACTGGGCTCAAGATAGCTAGCAAGAATATCAGAGATCACAAATATCATGGTAAATTTGTGCTATCACTCGAACCTTGCTTCAGCTCATCATCTTCATCTTCATCTTGTGCAGGGAAAACAGGCAGGCATGTTTTTTTTCTTTCAGCTCCTTTCTCCAATGATCATCTTGTGCAGGGAAAACAGGCAGGCATGTTTTCTTTCAATATGGGGAGAGTAAATTCACGAAACCACTCATGGTTTAATGCAGTTATTCTCTTGTCTGGATCATAAGTTAGAACTAATCAACCCCAGCCTAGAACCGGTAAATCTAGAAACCCTAATCCCTGCACCAGAACCTTTTTTCTCAACAAATTATTACTGACCCGAGCAAGTTGAGAAAATTCAGGACCAAATTGTCTCGTTCGGTGTGCCAAGCATTCTGAAAATCTTGTGTTTTTCTGTCGAAGATCAACTCAGCCACGACGCAACCGACTGACCACATGTCGATTGCGATTGCGGTAGAGAATTGTTTCGGGAGCCACACACTGAATGTGGACGAATTTTCAATTCACCATGATTGTTTTGGAGAAGATTTGAAGTTTTGAGATGTTGGTGAATGATGCCATTATCATGACGCACTGCAGAAGCTGGAGCATCAGCCATTTAGTTTCACTCCGGCTGAATGAATGGCTGTTTACAACGTACTACTCCTCTATATATCTATCTTGTTTGGAATAACTTATTCCACCATTTATACCACGATAAGTTAATTAATCTTGGGATAACTAGTTCCCAAAAACAATTCAATACCTATACATTAAGGAGTATTTTGATCATTTTCTTGACTTTAAAGGACGTATAGATTCATCAGTTTTACATAATGAATGAACACACATAAATGTGAGTTGAGTAGTGAATTATCTGTTTGAATTCCAACATCTAGAAAAGCTCTTCTTTAATTACGGAAAACAAACGTAATCACAATAGTAGATTATAAATTTCCCAATAAACCCCTAATTCGAAAAGTTGAATTCTTGCATAAATAGTAATTGTTCGCCACACTTTATGTGGAATCCAACCCAGCCTTGTTAGTTTCTATATTTGACAACTACTACTTTATACCAACTTAAAAGCGGTTATACACATTATTATGCACATTAGGTGAACATGTCATGTTTAGCCTTCACAAGGCCACACTTTCAGATGCGAATGTTTGAAGTTATCAAGCTTCATATGCTTGATTCTGACCTTTTGCCCAAAGCAAGTATACTTCTATTATTATACCAAATCCAACTACTAAGTAACCTTCCAAATGGGCCCATAGTCAACTGCAACTAGTATGGGATAAAAAAAAACAGAAATAAAAAACTCTTAACTAGTTTGGGATTGAGGTGTAGTTGGTTGAGGGATTAATTCAAGGTGAAAATGAATTCCTCAAAAATGACAAAGTACTATCTACTGATGGGGTCCTCTCATGAGATGCTAATGGGATTTTGTATCATGCTGTTTCTGTTCTGTTTGCCCAGGAATGAACCTGTGTGTCATCTGCTGTGGATGTGTTTTTTCTTGGCTTCAGAGATATGAAACATGAGCTGCATTATCAGATTCAGATCATGATTAATACACACCGAGGATTCAAAACAACACTGCACTCTCAAATTCAAATCATAATCAACATGCATTGAGAAATTCAAAAGTAAATCATTGGATATATCTGGAGAGTCACCTTAGTTCCAACGTAAAACGTAATAAACATGCCGCCAAGAGTAGGTAGTCCTGAAAAAGGAAAATTTCATCATTCTAGTGGTAATGTGAATGTCCAGGAAAAAATTATAAACCATACAGTACCTTCTTTCTGGAGAAATTTAGAGAGCAACCAATTGATCCCCGATGATCCAATGACAAAACCAGCAAGATTGGCAACCTTATACAAGAAAAAGAAAGTGTTATTAAGAATTGAATCTAACATCTTTAGCCTCAAGTGTTCCTAATTGTATTCAGTAACACATAGTCCAATGGAATTGCAAAAACAGGTGTCACGTTCAACTGCTTTATTCTCCCACGATGGAATGGTCAATCTGAAGTTTGAATTATCTCATCCCACTTTCCAGAAGGTAACATGCATCTTTGTTGCTAGGCATTCCATACTAGAACAGCATGCACTTTATGCACAATCATCTTGTGATCATATGTGGGCACAAGACAAAAAATGACGTAACAACATCTTCAGCTATTCAATTGATTATACGCAGCAAAATCCAAAAAGTTTATCTGTCCTGTTTCTTTTATTTAGTCTATTTTGAATTATCCATTGAAAAACTTTATCATTCTGAAGCAGTAGTGTTTCTTCTGTTTTTTTCTTTCTGTCATACATCAAGTTGACCTTCTTTTAGTACTTCAGAAACCTTAACTTACTATTAACTTGGTTAAATACACAATACAACGATAGGATAACTTAAGTATGATAAATGCATAAAGACAAGAAATCCATTATTTTCTTAGCAGCATACCATGAGACAAGTGATGGTGACAGCCCCGGCAACAGCACTAAGTTCACGATACAGAAACTTCCCAACAGAACTTTCCACCTAGTGAGTACAATTAGATCAGTAACATGACGCAACAACAAAAGATAATTTACTTGTTGGGAAAAACTATTCAGTTAACTGTATAAAAGGAAAGGAGTTGAATTAACAGTCAAATGGAAGTACCTTCAAAGTATTTGTTGTTGACTTCACAATCATTTCTGGTATAAAGAATATGCAGGTCAACCATGCCCAAGAAAGAAGTTTCCTGAAGCCAAATGACCAACAAATACCCAAATAAAGACCAAGTTTGATACTGTAGTACAAGTGGAGGTTGATGAAATTCAGGGGCAGTACCACTCTAGATCATGCCATACAGCAACAAATGTGAAGATAACCCACACATTTAACAGCTTCGTCTGAGTACCCCCAAGAGGAATATACATATATCTAAATGTAGAGACATCACATAAAAATTTTGGGTCAGTGCAGGATCACACAGATAAAGCTAGATGAGTTGAGAAAGCACCTAACAAGCCATTTGTTAAACGAGGCATGCCAGTTTCTCCAAAAACTTTCCAAGTTGTAGCAATTATTTATACATCTAGGCATATTCTCAGGAGCCTCAATACCATTGATCTACAAACAAATACATATTAACAAGCTAAGAAACCCAAACAAATAAAGCATCATCCTCCAAAATAAAGAGAAGAAAAAGGAGCATAAGCTACAGAAAGTAATAAAAGTAATGGAGAAAAAGCACAATTTCAACAAAATTACCAGTGACCAGAAGCGAAAGTAGCGCCAAAGCAGAAAAAACTTGAGCCACATGAAGTTCAATACCTGCTTTGTCATGAAGTCATTACATGAATCGTACATCCTATTTTCTGGAAACCAGTGATCCAAAGGATCATCTTATATCAAGGAGATGCAATAAATGGCAAAGAGTGGCATGCCTTGGCACTTTAATGGCATAACATAAAAGTTATGTGAGATGGATGGTGTCTGAATACAGAGACTCATTGAGCGGATAACACTTATTCAAACAAACATTGGCAAAGCATTTGAACATACAGGATCTGAACTTTAAAAATCAATGAAGCAACACATCACAAATTGAAGTTCTACGTATCATGAGTGAGAGTAAGTCTATTCTTTCAGAGTATTACCACTCAATAAAGACTTTTTTCCTCACTTCAAGAGGGAACTGTCACTAACTTCTCCATATGTACGAGAAACAGTTTGAAGTGTTTTCATTTACGTTTTTCTATATGAATATAAACAGAATAAGCACTTACTAAGGCAATCGAAGACTTAGGTAGCTCAAAAATTCTAAATACAAACACTTACTCCATACCCGATGATGAAGATGTCCAAAGGAGATAAATATTTCCATGTGCCACTGCAAATTTACAGATAAATCAGTCACCCAGAATAACATCATAGCTTAGTTTAAAGCAATCAGAGTGGTCTGAATTACATAACCTCACCTAATGGCAAATGCATTGTAGTAAAAGAAATGTGTCATTGATTCCATAAGCATCAGGCTAAAAACCCAACGAAGTCCATACCACACCACTTTTTTCAATGAGTGCGTCTTCTGGGGAGTATCAAGCTGCAATGACAAGACATCAAGTAACAATGAGATTTGTGGACAGTGGTGCTCTTTATAAAAGAAGGTTATAGTGCTGGAACAAAACAAGTGGCTGATTCAAAATTTTACTCAACATTGCACAGAGGCAAGCAGGTATTGGACAAATATCACAGACAGTAAGAAGTAAGAACAGATTCAAGATTTAGCAGAAAAGACCATGACTGTAATCACAATATGTCAATAGTTCTTATCAGTCCTGCCTTCTGCTATATCTCACTGATGAGAACTACCAATGACCCTTAATATAGAGGAGAATGAAGACGATGCAGTCGACAGCATTTTTGCACGTATTGTTAACACCGTAGAAGAGTATCTTCAGCACAAGTATAAAGACGTAAACAAGGAAAAAATATAACTACAGAATCATGATTACCTGTGAAGCAAATGCATTGAAGCTAACAATTGGTCCAGCAATATATAGAGGTGCATAAATCAGATAACACAAGTATATAGTGAAGGAGAATTTGCCATTCTCAAGACTTCTCTCCTGCCAAAGGAGGAGGAGGAATGTAAGATGATGGCTCCATAAGAAGTTTGTAGAGATGTGACCAAATATTTGAATCCAGAATTTGAATCACCAACTAACCTGCAATAGCTGGTAGCATGTTCTACCTGAAGAACAATTACTGCAGCGTTGGATGTGCTTCTGCAATTACCACAAGTACTAAAATATCACAAGAGATGAACGAGATCTTTTTTGTTTGGCGATCACTTGCATGAAGTGGTAATCTTGCTATAGAGCAATTAAGAGAATGAACTAAACACCGAGAATCAATTACCAGATTTCACTACTTCACTTGACATGAGTATTTATGAAGAGGTGCTTTCGGAATAAAGATTCTTCAATAAATAATGTCCAAGGATGCTACTAAAGGAAAACATGATTCTTTAGCAACAAGGACATAAAGAAGTTATAGCATTTTCAGTAGATACCTTGTCAAGTGATACCTGAATTAAAGTTTCTCAGATCAGCAATTGCTAGTATCAGCAATTGCTAGTATTACTTGCCATAAGTTAGCACATATGAGTTCTTTTAAGAATGCATGCCAAGCATACAGTAAGTTTGTGATGTCTTTATTACTTATCAGAGTGTAAAGTACAGCTGGAGAAGGATTCATATGATGGTTCTGTAAAGTACATTCGACCAAAGAAAATGACTTCCTTTCCTGTATCAAATTATATATAGAGTGTCCAAGCAAAGTACCAAAAAGAAATCCTGATTCCCGAAGGCATCTAGAATGATCAGCTGAAAGATGTTCCGAGAACAAAATGCAACCAGCTAAACTGACAAGGTACTATCCTACATTTTTGTACATATGAATTAGCCAGAGATTGACTCTAATCTAAATGATTAATGAGATCTAGCTATACCATTTCAAGTATTGTCAATGGTCTAAATCTTGCAACCTGATGGTAAGAACAGCTTTTCATTTATGAGAATCAACAGATGTTAGCCCATGAAAGAATGCCTTTGATAGGAGAAAAGTCTCAGAATTAAAAAAAGGTTGGTTTCAAGCACAAGTGAGTTTAGCCAAAGTGGAGGTGATCTATAAGGTTGTTATCAAAAAGATTAAAATAGTTCAGGTGGCAAACTTACCTCTTTGTCAAACCGATTTGAGTAATTTGCCCAATGGTAGTCATATCCAAAGCTAATCATTCGCAGGATAACTGAAAAAGATAGATTTTGGTTAAAGAGCATAGGACATTCACTTGCTTTGTTCTCATGGTTGCAGTTGTAAGCAACACGTAAAAAGTTCTAGTGTTTAGTAGAAGAAAACAAACTTAAACTTGTTTCCGCCAAAAAAAATCAGATTTCAGTATGGACGTATGATCAACATCAACTTTGTCTTCAGAAGAGTGAGCATTCAAAGCACCTTGGTTTCTAAAGTAAAGCATATATGAGGTCCATCCTTTGGTAATTAACAAGGCAAAATCTTAAAATTCTGTCGAAGTAACAAAAAATTCCACTTTCGCAGGCAATGAGATGTTGAGCCACTAGCTCCGAAGTGGGTAGGGGGCTCGGAGCCCTATGGAAGGAGAAGAATAGGAGAGGTTTATGATGGTGTAGATATTGATTTGCTCATATGAGGTATAGTTTCTAATTTCATTTTAGCGCCATCCACAAGGTCCCACTTTATATTGAAGATTGGGTGTACTTTGTAAAGATTAAAGAATCATATTTTACTGTAGGTTCCCTATATTTTGGTACATAACTTGTATGTGAGGATTCCTAGTATTATTAAAAACTTTATCATTATATTTCAGTGATATAAAGTTGCAACCAAGAGAACTGTGTAGCACAGATACTTCTAAAATGTTGTTTATTCATGTAAAAGATGATGATGATTGATAATGTGTTCAACAAACCATAACTAAGTTGTACTTTTCTCATTATTTTACTGTCATATTTGTCTCTTATCATGATATGCATTAGTGACCTAGTATTTCCTTTATGGGCTCTAGTTAGTGACCAAAATTGATCAAGATCTGACTTTTTGGCTATGTTGCTCAGACTCTCCGAAAATGCAAGCAGACCCGTGTTGGATTGTCAAAATATCACTACATTTGGAGAATCCAACATGCAACCGTTGACATTTTTGGAAAGTCGAAGCAACATAGCTTTTTGGTGTACCCATGAGGTTCTTATGTGTATAGATGATTGCGTTTATTTTTGGGGAGAACCATAGTTTGGTATCGGTTACTCTACTTTTTTGGTACACCACTTGTATATGGGGTTTTCCCCATCATTAATTTCTCTTTACTCCATCAAAAAATTTAAGATCCTGACTCTTTATAATGTTTAAACACAAGTGGGCCCAAATATTGATATGAAGTAACCTTTTTAATGAATTTGTAGTTCAACTTTTTTTCCAATAACCAAGAGATCCCCAAGGTCCTGTGGGGCATGGTTTGGGCTTGCCCCTCTACTCTTCTCCACTTAAATACCAAGTTTTGTTTCATGCAAGGTTCGAACCCATGATGTATGTGCCCATGTATCACACTTCACAGGCTGCGCTCTTACAACTAGATCAATGCCCTGGGGAGAATTAATTTTTACTTCTACTAAAACAAGATAGGATTCATTCATAAAAGCTTCTCCTTCCCTAGTACATTTCTTAGTGAATACTATACCAACACATAGATTCCCAAAATTCCACAAAAAATTCTCTTTTATAAAAATGGGCAATTTTTTAGTCAACCCATTGATAGTTTATACTGAAAAAAGGAATGAAACTAATAAGATTGGAATAAGACTCAAGGATTCTAATATTGATGCGTTTGTCGGGAAACAATATTACAAACGCAAGAATGATTAATATTTCTGAATTATTGTTTTAGTTGTTTTAGTCGAACATAACTTCCTGAGTGGATTAGGATTCTTATTATTTTAGTTTTATAGGACTTTGTTATTTCTAATTTATTAGGACTCTTGCTATTGTAAACCTCTATTTAAGAGAGTTGACATTATTAATAAAATAAGTTGGATTTTATCAAGTTTCAGATATTCGGAACTTTCTCAAACAAGTTCCCAGGTCTGCAATTCAATTCCCTGAATGAATTACAAATTTCAGCAATCATAGGCAAGTCAAGGAACAAGAACAGGGTCTTAGACCTGTCTATTGGACCTGACTTTTCAGTTAATCGTCCAACGACTCGATCTAGAACTAGGGACCATAACAAATTGGTATCAGAGCCTGTCACCATGGACGACAATACGGTAGAAGCAAAGTTGTGAAATCTGTTGCAGGAAGCCAAACTCAAACTGAAGCAAAAGTAGCAGCTTCAGAAGCAAGGATGGACGCCAAATTCCAGCAACTATCGCAGCAAATTGAAACCTTAATCCGCACTACGGCACGTGCGAAGGGAGTTGAAGTTGGAGACAATAGTGCTGCTTCTGTCCAATGAACCAGCAAGGCAGGTGAACAACTAGAGGTGCGTTTTGGAGGAGGAAACAACAACAATAAATTTGGTACTGATGACAATAACGGAGGAAGAGGTATTGTTCCCAGATACACTAAATTAAACTTTCCTATTTATGATGGAAGTGAAGATCCTCTTATATGGCTTCACCGTTGTGAGAAATTCTACAGTAATCAGCATACAAACAACCAAGAAAAAGTAAGTTTAGCTGCTTTTCACATGGTAGGGGAGGCGCAACTGTGGGTTTATCAACTGAAACAAGAGGAACCCAATTTAACATGGGGCGTCTTTAAGGAATATTGTACTCTTCGTTTTGGCCCACCAATGAAAAGCAATCCGTTAGGAGAATTGATCAACTTGAAACAAACCAGTTCTGTTGAAGATTATCAGAGAAACTTTCAAAAAATGTTGGCTCGTGCATCATCTGTACGTATAGACCAACAAGTAGATATGTTCACAGTAGGGTTAGTTGATTTGATTCATCTGGATGTGGAATTGCACAACCCATCTAACCTAGTACAAGCAATGAGTTTGGCGAGAGCATTTGAGAAGAAGATCCAAATTTCTTCTAGCACACAAAGGGGCTATGGTTCAACCTCAAACATTAGTGCAAGGGCTGCCACTACACCAGTAACTCCGAGTGTTAAGGTAGGTGCTTCTAATCCTTTTGTGAAAAAGTTGACTAGCGCCGAGATGGTTGCCCGACGTGCAAAGGGATTGTGCTACAGCTGTGATGATCCTTATGTTCAAGGCCATCAGTGTAAAAAGTTATTTTGGCTGGAAGTAGAGGATGGGGAATCTAGAGAAATACCAACTGACCGTGGAGAGCCTACCATCTGACTTCAAGTTATTTTGCCTCCAACTTACATAAGACCGACTTCAAGCTTGAGGACAAGCTTTTTCTTCAGGAAGGGAGTAATGTTATTGATGCATTTGTCGGGAAACAATATTACAAACGCAAGAATGATTAATATTTCTGAATTATTGTTTTAGTTGTTTTAGTCGAACATAACTTCCTGAGTGGATTAGGATTCTTATTATTTTAGTTTTATAGGACATTGTTATTTCTAATTTATTAGGACTCTTGCTATTGTAAACCTCTATTTAAGAGAGTTGACATTATTAATAAAATAAGTTGGATTTTATCAAGTTTCAGAGATTCAGAACTTTCTCAAACAAGTTCCCAGGTCTGCAATTCCCTGAATGAATTGCAAATTTCAGCAATCATAGGCAAGTCAAGGAACAAGAACAGGGGCTTAGACCTGTCTATTGGACCTGACTTTTCAGTTAATCGTCCAACGACTCGATCCAGAACTAGGGACCATAACAGATTCAGCCAAGTTGAATCCCCATTAAAAGACAGATTCTTTACCAAAATTGAAGCAGATGTGCCACCTAAAAGTGCCACGGTAATTGTCCAAATATGCCCAATTTTGCCTACAACACAGACATAGAATCATGAAAACATTTGCTTGAATAATGAATAAGAAATAGAAAATTTTGTCACAATAGAATGCAACCTATAATTGAGGAAATACAACTTACCCAAAAAGAGAAAATGGATACCCTTCATAAACACGGTTACATATCAGGAATGTAAGATTAAAGATCCAAAGCAGAAAAACAAATTTTGTTCTCCCGCATATCTGCAGATACAGAAGCATGTAAAAAGACCAGAATCACAAAATTCTTTGGTTATGGAGGACCATTTAGACGGAATGTGAACAATGATGGCATACACAATACAGAAAATACATCTGCAAGAATGATATTTTACCCATTAAAGTGGGAAAGAGACAGGAGCACAGATAAGCTTATGAGCGCTAAGGTTCCGAAGTTAGATAATCTATTGTATGTTCTGAAGTCACATAAGACCCACTTGATAAGCTTATGAGCGCTAAGGTTTCCCCAAATTATTTTACAACAGCAAATGCAATTCACATTTTCTTTCATTAACCATTTAAATATTCATCTCAATAATTGGCCAACCCAATGCATATTCGTGGCTGGAGCAAGTAATGATTTTACAAATTTATAGAGTGTAGCTGCAATGCCACATTCTATACATCATTCAATATCAACATTTGACTTGACCTCCTTTGTACGTACATAAAATTATACCGTCCCTACAAATATCTCCATCAAATTAATCCGTATATTGTTAAGCTGATCCACTAAAGAGATATCAGCTAACCTTGACACAGTGAAGCTCTCAAGAAAAAATACTAACATGGCATAACATTCCAGATCATTGAATGCAACAGAACTTCAATGATCACTTCAATAATTAAATCAAACGACTGGAGCAGTTAACAACAAGAGCACGGACACCTGGAGAGTAGGAAAATACATAGAACTTTATTACCCCTTAACCGCCTGATTAGTACTCTTGTTGTGTCAATTGTCTGAACTAAGAAGTTGACCAAACAAAATTTCCTCTAGCGCAGCCTAGTCCTCTTATTTCCTTACCTTCTCTCCAGTTTTTTATTTTTTATCCCCTTCAAAGTAGTTGGAGGAATTGGGTTTCGGAGAAACTATTCAGCATATATACATATTTCTAGCAACAAATGAAAACATTAGCAGTTAAATTCCAAATATCTTAGAGCAACTGTGTTTGAAACCAAACATGTCATTAATGATCCGTTCATTCTACAAGTCTTAGATACAATAAAACATGCCACCCATAATGCTGTGGCCATGCCAACAATTAGAATAGAAAAGGTAAGATTGCACACAAGATACTGCATGACGTTCGAAATTTCATGGCATATTCTTACAAAAAGGACTGTAAAGGTAAACAAAAATAAGAACACAACTAAAAAGTTCTATCATACCAACCTTTACTAGGAGAAAATTAGCTGAAGCTATAGACAAGATGTATAAGACGCTGCAGCCAAAACAAAGAGTTACTAACGACCCAGAGCTCCATAATTGAAAAACAAAATACTTTCAACTTCTAAAATAACGAAAGAGCATACCAAGCTCCATGGAGATATGTCAAATAAACCAAAGAAACCATCAGCCAAACAACCGACATTCCCTTTGCTTTTAGACCATATTTCCTACATGAGGCAGCTACTAGAGTGAAGATACCAAACACTAACGTAAGAATCATCAAATTTCCCCGAAAATTTCTCCACTGAGCATCAGATACATCCTAATAACAACCAAATGTTGCAGATTAACAGAGACAGATGCAAATATAATGGTATTGAACCAAAAAGAAAGAAAAGGGTTTCATATAAATTGGGTATTGAACAATTTAAGCATACATTGGATCGATGAAAGATCCAACCAGATCGAAGTCCATAAAGTTTGGCGTAATGATCTGCAAATATGTTACTAGTTAACAAACAACCCTTAAATTAGAAAGCATAAACACATATAGACATGGGCATAGAGAGAAGAAGAAGAAGAAGAAGAAGACCGCGGGCAATTTGAAGAGATCGATGAATAATGAAAAGGTAAAATGAAAGGGCATAGACAATGAGAAGAGTAAGCTCCACCGAGCTTGTCATGGCGACTTCACACACTCAACAATGGCGATGAACTTGTTTGTTGTTGAAGTGGAAAACTCATTCACACATTTTGACAAACAGTTAACTGCCTACAAAATTCATATCAAATGACCAAATGGCGTTGAAAGTAGGAACAATACTCAACAATGCGGTGTTCAGATGAATTTGACGAGTATTTGGCTCCAGTTAAACTAATATTGACAAAAAAAAAACATTTCTTTTCAGAAATCAAAATAAAAAGAAATTCGATTAACTTGTTACATTTAAATCTAAACTTGATATAAAGCACTAAAAAAATAATGATTGACAAGACTATTTACTATACTATTTTTATTAATTGATGTTTAATATTAAATTTTTAAAAATAAGTAATTAATATTAAAATTAAAAAAATTATTTTTTACTAATATGTTAATTATTTTCTTGAAAATATATTGAATAAAATTTTCTAGAGAGAGTAAAGATCTTTTACTTCAATTGATTGGTTTACTTCATTCTTTCAAGGTTGTTGATTCAAGAGTCTTATTTATTTTGATTGATGTAGTTGATCGGTAGGTCAGGATTTTGTACAATCTATATGTTTTAATATTGAGGCGTGTAGACGTATATGGTGGATTTGTAAGTCAAGTGACATTGTCTACCTTGTTATTGGTTGTGTTCCTCATTTTGGCCTCGACCTTTGTTATTTTTTATGGCCAGTTTGTGTATGACAGCATTGTCGAACCAAATAATATGTGGTTTCGAGTCTTGAAATTGTGTGGTCAAGTAAGACAACCCAATGCCGATTGCGACTCCCCGATTATGAGACATGACACCTAGTAGCACTACTGACTACTCATAGAGACGAGTGACCTAACTGAATATGACATAAATCAAACATAAGGCAAGGTGCTAATTGCTAGATAGTCTGTTGTTGAGGAATTTGGATAGAATTTAACACGAAAAATTACTTACACTAATAGGTTTAAGCTTAGAGAACTTCACTCAATGTAGAATAATCCCAAGCAAAATGGCTTTACCAAATTTCGTCCTATTGAATTGATTTCTGCATAGTTGCAATGACCATATGTGTTATACATTTTACTCCATCTGTCATGTAGCATCATAGTTGATCAACAATTCACACAGTTTAGCGCTAAAGACCAAATTGGATTAGTCACGACTCATGAGACGGCATTTGAACCAACACCAGGAGGTGGTTTTGTCTCTACCAAAAATACGACTGTCGAAAAGAGGAAATCAAGGCATGAAACGGAAAGGTCTTTGATTCTTCGCAATGTAAATAGACAACACCAAACACCTGCTCAACAAGTCTACTGAAATCTTAATTTCACCACCAATGGAAAAAAAAATCATTAGCAGCATCACAGCATGTTAAGCCTCAGTTTCTGGAGAACAGTTTAATGAATATTTTCAGTTAGCTCTCACGTTCATTCTCATTTGCCGAAGCAAAGAGAATTTTATCAAAGTGGTTCACTGTACATGTAAAGAAACACACCTATACGAGTGTAGCATTGTTGCTGAACATGTGAAAAGATATGTACAAAACCTATCCTGCATTCCGTGTGGTGCTGTGCGCAACCATGGGCACCAAACAGAAACAATCATTTAGACGGGAAGGCAAACAGCTGAACGCTGTGTTTACCAGCGGCAAATTCCAGGTGTCTCTGTTCGCAAAATCGAAACCATCTCTTCGTACTTGGAAGCATATACAAATCCCCATAACTGCATGGCACATGATAAATTTGCATATCACATTCAAAGTTAATTTCTCATGTTAAATGCATATTGCACTCTTAAAGGTAAATTCTCATAGAGCTAAGTGCAAACAAACTGCCCTGACAGATGCACACATGTACATATAATATATAGAGACACAGACAAGGCAGAACACAAAACCCGCATGCGTGCAAACACATACAGAGATACAGTTGCGAGACTACCTCAACTTCCTTAACTTCAAAGTCTTCAGTATGTGCCAAACAAGAATTACCATAAGTTTCTGATGTTGCACTTGAACCTGTTAGCCTGGAAAAGTCAACTACAATTAGTCCTTTCATCCTGTACTCTGTAAACTGAACAGGACATAGAGGTAGAAGTTTGTTGAGCTATTATATCCAAGTCAAAGATATCTTTAACATACTCAATAGAATTTGCTTTCCCCTTGTTTTTTAAACAATGGACAATAGAGGGAATAAGTTGGAATCATAAGATCTGATTCTACAGTAAATATATTAAGACAAAAAGGTGATATTCATGATGATGATGATGATGATAGTTGTGAACTTGAGTTCATTAAGAAGGAAAAATTTTAAAATCCTGTCATGGCAACCAAAAATGGAACAGAGGAAAAAGGTAACTCCCAAGGGGATGTGTGGCATTTGATTTTCCTCTTATTTCTCCCTTTGTTGGAGGACATTATGATACTAAGTAGGAAGTAGTCAAAAAGCATACATAGATAAATCAATGAAATAAGGATCAAAAGGAAGGCGAAAGAAATCTTACAGATCCCCATCTAAGTAGAGAGCAAAATGGCCACCGCCTCCCAAAGCTAAATACTCCGTGGAACAGACAGTAAAATAGCGATTGACACCTACTTAGGCGACAATGTCAATGTCATGTCATAAGTAATTGATTTGAATTCCAAACAGCTTATGGAAAAACATTATCATAAAAAGCAAAAGGAACTGAATAATCACAGTCAGAAGTAGAAACAGTTCCAATCATGCCAGGATTGGGATAATAGTGATTTCAGAGAGAATAAATGATTAGTTTCTGGAAAATACGAAAATTCTTGATCATTACATCTTTAGTATCCACTAAGAAATCTCTATTTCATAGCTTGTATAGTTATACTACTATCACCAGCTAAAATTTTCAGCATCTTCAGATGACAGTAAATCAGGTAAATAATGGATTAAAAATGTTTCAAACCCAAGATTTCCCATAAGAGGACCACTATTTCAAATCTCCTTTTGATCATCAATACCACAAAAAGAAAAAGCATAAGGACATGCTGGACCAGCCCACTCCCGTCCCGATGCATTAAATAAATTTGTTATCAACAAACAAAAACAAAGAATGGGAATTTGTTCTCCAAACTTTAAACGTCTGGTAGAAGTACAAGGAAAAAAGAGATACCTGTGGGACGAAATATGACAGGTTGGCCAGATACATTTGAGAAAACAAATGAATTATTTGTACCCTGTCAAATACCAAAATCAAATCAAGATGGCAAATGGAAACTCAAAGGCAAAGGTGACATGTTTTAAGTATTCTGCTCAGAATTACCTGATATTTTCTCTTCGTTGTTGGCTTTAAAGGTGCATCAACTAGCCCACCAAACACAGCACCATTATGGTCCCCCACAACCTATAAGATTTGGACAACATGAGAGAAACACAACTAGAGTCTTGTGCCAGATTTAACAATTTGCAAGTCTCAAGTCTTAATCAATATGTCCATCATTCACAATGATGGAAAAGCAAAGACACCAGGCACCGACAGGAATGCTTTTAACTCTAATAATGCAGAGAGATAGAGCACTCGGAGTCTCAGACTCATACCAAAAGAGCAACCAGCAAGAAATCAAAATCAAAAGTGACAAATATACTGCCCTTTGACTTCAACAACGGCACACATCGAACTTCAGAGGCATTCCCATTCCAAGATCTATCATTTTTACTTTTTCAAACCATGACGCCTAACCCAGAAATCTTACAACAACATACCCAATGTACACGAGTGGAGTCTGGGGAGGGTGGTGTGCACACAGCCTTACCCTTACCTTGTGAAGGTAGAGAGGTTGCTTCCAATACACCCTCGGCTCAAGTAACGACTAACGCATACGGAAAAGAAATATCTAACCCTGAAAACTTGAGTTCCAGAAATATCAGAAGGAATAAATTACCATATTATGAGTTTATCAGCACAGAGAAGCATTGCTTAGATCTTGTTATGAAACAACGCCTTGTCTTTTTAGTGAGAGATATATAATCTAACTGACCTACACTTGGTTTCTGAAAATATGATTTGGACTGCAACAGCAGCACTAATAAGTTAGGGCATAAAAAGATAGCAAGACTCTGGAATATTTGAACATTTATTAATTAAACAGCTGGGTTCTATTCCACATACAAGAAAACACGGGGATTCTACTCCTTTTTAAGTTCGATACTGATAAAAGGAAAGGAGATTATCTGGTGGTTTCTTCAAGAAGTGAAATACACACACATATCGACAACAAAATATTAATTCTAGTTCATCTAGATTCTAGACCATAAGCAATTAAACAATTGTTCAAAATGTAAATCAAAACTACTCTTTGATGTGTAACTCCTGGAACATAATTCTTAATGAGCAATACATATCTCTTTACAAGTCACCAGTTAATTACCAGCAGACTGATGCCAGGCCAGAGTAGGCTTCTCCTATATAAAGTTGAGAGTGATATTCCACTCCTCCATGTACTGGCAAAATAGAAATTAGAAGTTAAAATCTACTACAAATTGGAAATAGGAGAGGAAATAAGCATAAAGCTGCTCAAAGAGCATTCAAATTTAATACAACTCAGGATCCCTGCCTGTATAACAAGACCCACTTCCTGTCCTGCACAAGCACGGGCAGTGCAGCATAAAGATAAATCCGTGCCTTCTCAGTGAGGAGAACTGAAGGCTCAGAAGTTTCCGGAAGATTGTTCAGAAGAGGTTTCTTATTCATATCTTCCAAAGGTATCTGATTATCTCCGGAAACTTTAGAATTACTTCCATCATCAAACACCATCTCAGAGCTGCCCTTTGCCGAACCCTGATTTCTAAAGCCGCCTAGTCTAGCAACTTGGTGAAGAGCTCTGCCGAGGGAATGTTTACCCCTGGAAAGTATACCTTTTCTTCTGCTAGGTTCCCTCATTGTAAGTTCAGGTATTGACTCATCACGATCATCTTGCTTATCATATTTTCCACTAGTGTTAGGCTTACTCTCAGATCCTGTGGTCGACAACAGTGAATATAGGAACGCCGAGAAAGAAGATGTATCAGGACCATCAACTAAATCCTTGGCATCACCCTCTGCATTTGACTCATGCTTACTTCCATCAGAATCAGATCCATCTTCCTAAACAAATATAAGAAAAACTATTAACATACAATCTGTAGGTAATATCACAAAACCTCTCTGCTGCTTTGCCCTCAGAGTATAATGTATTTCAAATGCCCCAATATTAATGATGTTATCTACACTGCATCTGCAGTAAAAAGGGCAGTGAATACTAAGAAGTGCTTATGATGTTGTAATCCTATTCCTATCTTGTTCTTCCTCCAAGACAAGACGACCCAACAATTACCTTATTGTGAAAAAATCAAAGGGAGACAAACAAGATAGGATTTGACCTGAATTGAATCCCTCTAAAATCAACAAAAACATACAAAGTTGGTGGCCCTAGCTAGAAAAGAAACTAGGTTTGACAAAAATTGACAACTTACCAAGATCAGCTAAAGGTCACAGATTATATACTCATAGGCTATACACTATAATAGTCAACCTAAACCCCTATTTCTGATCAATTCCAAATTGGGGAATTCAAGAGCTGAAATTATCATCAGAAAATCATACTATAAACCCCAACAAGATCAAATTTTGATTTAGAATAAAAAAACAGATACAAATATCATTCCAATTTTCAAGAACCCCCAAAACTTACAGGCAAAGGTGGTGGTCTGGGCTTTAAGGGTTTATCAGAAATTGGGTTAAGAATAACAGTTGCAACATCAGATACAAAGTGCGCAGCTTTACTCCTTAAAGAACGGTTCTTCCTCTGCTGCTGCTGCTGCTGCTGCTTCTCCAGATGATTATGAAGAAGATTCTCTTGAAATTGTTGTTGGTTTTCACTACCCATTACTTCTTAAAGCTTTTAGTAGTATTCTCCTTTATGAATACAACAAATTCCACTTAACTTTTTTTGGGTTTGTGATGCTCTAATATGCCATTAATGGTGAAAAAGAGTTGAGAATATACCCATAGAAAAGGAAAGTGGGTGGAATATTAGGAGAAAGTAGAAAAGGAGTGTGTTGGAAGAGACAGTAGTTAGACATGGATAATCATCAAATTCTGCAAAATGCAAATTGATGGTATATTAATAAACTATTAACAATTTTCAAACATGTAGACTTCATGGCCCAATGGATAAGGCGCTGGTCTACGAAACCAGAGATTCTGGGTTCGATCCCCAGTGAAGTCGATAATGTTTTTGTATTACTTTTGTATCTCCAAATTGTACTTCATTTTAAGTTTTTCTTTTTGATTTCCCATCCAGTGTTAGGTGCCCGCATTAGAGTTTTAACTAAATTTGAATAGTTCATTTTAAGTTTTTCTTTTTGATTTCTCATCCGATATCTGGTGTCCGCATTAGAGATTCAACTAAATTCGAATTGTACATTGCAGGATCCATTTGAAGTGATGTTTCCAATAGAATTTTCTTCATATCTAAGACTAGGGGTATCAAATGGGCGGGTTGAGTTGAAATTGGAGATATATTAAAATGAATTGATATAGAAATTGAGTTCTTCACCCGCCCAAGTTTACTTTGGGCTCAAATGGGCTAAAAATCGGGTTGGATCATGACCCATCCAATTTTACCTCTCAATAGTTTTTAACATATAGTTATTTAATTTTTATAACCACAATTTGAATTTCAACTCAAGGAGTTTAAAAATAAAGTTACAAATGGATAGATAAATCCTAAAAGATATAAAATAGATAATTTATAGGAACATACATCACATTGATGCAAATAAAGAGTCTTAAAACGGATTGAAATTGAAGATTAAATTGGGCTCAATTATTGGTGGTAAATGGCCGGGTAGGGTAAAATTTGGGCGGGTTGAAAATGGGTCAACATAAAATGGGTAATAATTCAACCCGTCCATATTTCATATGGGTAAAAATGGGTTGGGTAACAAATGGTTGGATAGAATACAAGTTTACCCATATTTATCCATATTTTCATGAGTAAATAGCACTTTACTTTAGAATTAAACATGGATAAAACATTTTAGTCTTTTTTAGATGAAAAATATTAAAAATACTCTATTTATTTTTATTGTATCATCATAGTCAAAAAAAAATTCTATAACTTTTCAATATAAAATAAATTTATGTAATAACAAGGAAAAAAATATTTTTAATTTCAAAGTAAATGAATATTTGCATTTTAGGAGTAAAATGTGCTTAAGGCACTTTATGCAATATCAAAACTAATACATAATTTGCTTACTTTACACTATTATTTGTTATCCAATATAAAATTAATCAAATAAAAAATACAATTATAATTAACAAAAGAAATGTACATGCTATATAGTATATATTTTTTTGGAGGGTCAAAGACTTTACTTTTTCAATCATAGAGAAGAATAATTAGAACATAAAAAAGAAGAGAAGTTACAACACTTTTGGTGATATCAAAAAAATTTAGTGAATAAAAATTGAAAGCTTAACTCATTTGCCTAACCCATATTTTACCCATGAATACCCATATTTCTATGGGTTAAATATGAGTATAAACCCATAATTTATCCACCTAAAAAGTCACTCACCCAACACATTAAAATATGGGCGGGTTGGAGGGATCACTAAAATATGGGCTCATTTTGCCGGCATTAGGCTCAATTGAGGATTCTCTTAAAATGGATTAAGAGTCTGTTTGACATTATTGTTGGGAGGCCAGAATCAATTATTTTGAGAAAGAAACACTTTTGTTGACAAATTAGGTGTATGGCAAATCAGTAAAATTGCTTTTAAATAAAAGTAGAAGCAATTTTTCTATTGTTGGAAAGAAGTTACAAATTTATGCTTTTTAAAAAAAGCAGAAGCAGAAACAAAAAATTATTTTTCTCAAGACTAAAATATCTCTTTCATATATACATATTTATCAATATATCTCTTATTGACTAATAACATATCTCATAAGTTTTGTTAAATTTCATTTAAAAAATTTATTTTTTAATTTTATATAATAAATTTAATATTTTATTTTACGTTTATATATTATTATTTTATATTTTACATATTATTTTACATATAATTTTACAAAATTAGAAAAAAAAAGATAACAAAAATATTTTTGTAAGGTTAGAAAAAAGAGAAAAAAAAATAACAATTAAAGATTTCAACCCTCCCAAAAAGGTATAATATTGATTAAAAATTTAAATATGTGCATTTTTTTAATTTAATAAAAATAAAAGTTCAATTAATTTTTTATAATAGATATTTAAAATATTTTCTCTCTGTAAAATAATCTTAATATTAAAAGTAGATTAATCATTGTCTTTTTTCGTAATTTCACTCTCAAAGGCACTTTTTAAAAAAGATCAGTCAAATCACAAATGCAATTTACTTATGAAAAACACTTTTCAAATAAATTAGCCAAACACAAATTGTTTTTTTTTTCAAAAACACTTTTCTAAAGAGTTATTTTTAAAAAGTGCTTCTAAAAATAAGTTATTTTTAGCAGCAATATTGTCAAACATGCTCTAAGACTTGAATGAGATGAGATTGTCTTGAGCTCAACCCTTAAAATTCTAGACAGATTTAACGAATTACCTATATTTTTGCCTCATTTTTAACACCCCTGCCTGCCGGAGACTTGTTTGACAAAATAGACAAATTTGTATTGTAAACTAATTAGAGGTTCTATGAAAGTAGCTTACATTGGCGCGCGTATGATTTTTCCATTGTAGTTATTTCATAAATTACATTGAAAATATGGGTGCATCTTAATTTTTAATATAGACATGGTTTAGAATTTTTGAGTTCTAACCAAGTCAGCCACCTGCAATAGGTCTATCATAACTGGAGAAGAGACTACAATTGGATATATCCTCCACAGTTTAAAGATGGATAATTGGAGAAGAGATTTTGTTGAAAGAATCACTTTTGAAGGGTGTTATGAGGTTTGGGAAGAAGGGAAAGTCCTAGATTCATTGTTTCGTTTGAGGTACTTCGACATATTGAGAAAGTGACTTATGAGCTAGTTATGTCACCAGACTTATCATGTGTTCATTCGGTATTTCATGTTTCGATGTTAAAGAAATATTGTAGCGATGATTCTCATGTGATTAAATATTGAGACTCAGTGTTGAACCAAAATTTGACATTTGAAGAAAAACTATGGGTATTCCGGATAGACAAGTTAAGAGGTTGAGATTCAAGGATATCGCATCCATGAAGGTGCAATGGAAACATCGTCCATCAGAAAAAGCCGCTTGGGAGGTTGAGTTTGACATGCGGAGCAAATATTCTTAATTTTTCAACAATTAAGGTACTTTCTTTCCCTTTAAGTTTAAGAATAAAACATGCATTTAGTAATGGTAGATGTAACGATCCTCCAAAACGTTTTATGATTTTATCATTTTTTCCATTTAAATTTCTCTCATATACGAGAATGAGTGACACTATTCTTGAATTAAAATAAGAGTTATTTAATCTTTAACACAAAGAAAAGGAATTAAAGAAATGGGTAAATCCCAAAGAGGATTAAAAAAAAAAAAGGAGCAAACAAATTTGCTTTTGAAACAAAATAGAAGCACGACGTAGCAAAATGAAAAAGTTATGCAGATAATGAAAAATGTGGGGGAAGAAAAAGGAGAGGAGAAGAAATTGAATTTTCATCCCAAAACATTAAGGTAAATATCTTTGTCTTTTCTCATGAGATTTTTATGTGTTTTTGAATAAATTTTTAGGATAGAAATATGTAGAAATTATGCTGAATTAAGAAAATATAGCCTTAAAATTTGTAGAACAAAATCTTGATTTGGGATCGAATAAAAATTCATTGTTTAAAATTTGATATGCAAATTTATTTTATTATCAGTAAATATATCTTTTTAAAAAATTCAAATTTAAACTCGAAGGCACAAGGTGACTTTCTACCCAAGTCAAAAATAAATATAACAATTTTTTTGTTATTGAATTCATATTTTTATGAGAATTATGTATTTGAACGGTTTTTGACCATTTGAAAACATTACAGAAGAAATTTTCATAAATTTATGCTTGAGCTTTAATTTAAGGCAAGTAGGAATTTCTTATTTTGTGAAGTGTTAATTAGGCGGTACAGGTTCAGATAAAGAATTTTAATTTTTGTAAAAAAGATGTTAAAAAACATCGAAAATTAAAAGATCATAATTGAAAAGGCTAAAAGATCAAATACTATTGAAAGTGAAACAATTTTTTGGAAAAACTGTATAAATGCGGAATTATTATTGTCTTGTTTGGTCAATATATACCAAAAAAAAAATGAAGCATTTATATTCCAAATAAATACCGCATTTAATATACATTAAAGTTATTTTTTTAAAATGAGGTAGGGAGAGAGAGTGCAGAGTAATGAAGGGTTAAAAAAAACTATTGAATATTAGAGTGTGTTTAACATTACCGCTAAAAACCGCTTACTTTTCAAAATAATTTTTAAAAGTAGCTTTTCAGAAAAGTGTTTTGAAAAAAACCAATATGTGTTGGGCTAATTCATTTAAAAAGTGTTTTAAATAAGCAAATTGTGTTTGACTAATCGTTTTTTAAAAAAATACTTTTGAGAATCAAATTATTAATATACTTTTATATTAAGATTATTTTATAGATAGAAACTAATTTAAACATCCATTATAAAAAAATAAATTAAATTTTTATTTTTACTAAATTAATATGTTCATATTCAATTTTTCAATCAATAATATACATTTTTTTTAAGGAATGAAATCTTTAACTGTAATTTTTTCCTTAATCTTACAAAAATATTATTGTTACATTTTTTTTTCTAATTCTACAAAATAATACGTAAAATAATAAATAAATAATAAT